>JAQGBH010001074.1:0-37076 GCA_034698265.1 Sminthurinus aureus | reverse complement strand
CGGAGGCTATTCCACCTCTCCGCGAGGTAGCGAATAACCTCTCCGCGCGCTTATTTAACCTCTAGTCCTGGGACTGTTTATAGTAAATCACTTAAAAGAGGAAAATGAGATCAAGTCCATACATATTCTATATATTCTAGTAAGAGGAGAGTTTAATGGTTTCCAGGACCAGAAATGTATTGAGATATTGAGAATCTAACATCTAGAACTGAGGGTTGTTGGGTTTCATATTGCTTTTCAAAAGACTGAATGCTGACTAAGTACTGACTACAGCATAATGTATCTGAATATCTGAGAATGTATATATGTGTATGCATTATGCATACATTTGGTGACTTTTATTTTATTTTTCCAGTGTGAATCTTTCTGTTCCACATCTCTTGAATCTGTTGCTCTTTCAGATATTTTCCTTTTCTGTTATCCTTACTGCACTTGAACTTAAACTTGTGTGAGTCATCAAGTCAAAGTCATCCAATAACAAAACTTTGAATATGTCCATTCCATTTCAGTTTTCTATAGAACCATCCACCCTCATCTTTCTCTAATGCTCTTGTTACTTATGGCTTTTGAGTTTTGAGTTTTGAGTTGGTAAAGTGTTAGTAAATGTGTATGAGGTTAACCTAGGACGGAGGACGGAGTCAGATAGTTTTTAACTCTGAATATTTGTGTCTGGAATCTGGAATCTGGAGTCAATATTATGTAGCGTTGTGTATCAAATGAACAGAAAAAAAGAGGATATATGATATATCTCTATCTCTATTCTCTATCTTATTCTGATTACTTTCAAAACTTGGTCAGAGTTTTGAGTTTTGAGTTTTGAATCATCTCAAGTCTCAAGTCTTAAAGCTGGAACTGAAACAGAAAAGAAGAGCAAGAAAAGTAAACATCAACCAGATTCACATTGACAGAAGCACTCAGCTCCATGTTTTTATTTTTTATGGGTTCAAAATTTTTAAACTCATATCTGTATTGAACATTGAACCTTTATTATGTGTAATGTGTAATGTATATAGTGCATAAAGTATTCATAATTCATATGCTCATCTATGCAGTATAGTCAGTTTAGAGCTTCTTTATGTACACAATTTACAGTATTTACATTTTCGATGATGCACATTTTGTGTAGGAAAAATTGTTACAGCTTAAAGCGTAATATTCTAGATTCTCGATTCTCGATTCTAGTATTTTCTTAAACTATCCTTAAAATTCAAAGAAATGAATCTTACGTATTTATTATAATTTTTTTATTGTATTCCCTTTGTTATAACCGTCATAAATACATGTACCTGCATCATTTACAGAGTATAGACGACCGACGATTGTTTTCAAATATTGGATAGGTTTTTTGAGTTTTCTACGCGTCATAGTTTAATAAATGCGAACTTGCGTAAGTTACTGAGTCAGAACAGTCAGAAGAAGGTAGTCTGTGCTCTGTGCTATTGCAAATTTTCGCTAGCCGTCTCGATGCTCGACTCCTTTATGTGGGCAAAAAAAACACACACGCACATTACATGTTATATATTATGGCAACCTGTTGCATGCTGCATTCTGCATATATATATTCTACACAATACACAATACAGAATACACGTGTACTTACAACGCTCCTTTTTTCTCACTTATTTCTTATTACCTGTGTTTGTTTGTTTTTATCTGTACTTGCTGTGCATCATTTTGTGTGGTGTTGATGACGTAGATGAGTACAGAACAGAGGACATACTAAAACTTCAACAAATTTAACCAGAACCTGGCTTTTTCTTTCCCTCTTTCATCTTTTGCCTTTTGATTTTTGATTTTTGACGTTGGACTCTTCATTAATCCGGATTTCTAGTTTCTGGTTCACCTTCAAACTGCACAAACTCATAAAAATGCACACAGGTGTAAAATGTAAAACATGGCGAATTACGACCTTAGACTTTAGAGTTTATATGATTTTCAAATTGTCGTTTTTCCGGAAAGTTGTGACGCCTGCTTTTGTAGCCTGTATTTTGTAGTTTGTATTGTATATAAAACAAATACGAACTACGACTGCTTTTCCCTTTTTCTAATCTGTGATTTCTGATTTTATCCACTCCACTCTCCAGTCTTTAGTTTTCAGTTCAAAAAGAAAATACATGACGTATTGTGTACATAATACAACAAAAGAAGGAAAATGGACAGTAGCAAAACAGAAAACAGAGCATATTGAGCATTGAGCAGTTGTGACAAAAAAGATGAGAGATAAATAATCATTCAAAAGTAATTTTATGACACCACATAATTTTTTACGGCATAAAACATCGAGCATCAAACATGAACCTCAGCTTTGTCTTTTTACAAGTACAAGTACAAGTGAGAAATGTGTCTGTGTTTTGTGTTCACAATTTACAATTTCAAATGACTACTGAAGCAAAACCACAAAATGTTTATTCCATTTTCGAGTGGTACGAAATACGAAAGAACTGCAAAGGAAGTTGTTTTCAAGACTGAAACTGAGCCTAGAATCTAGAATCTAGATTCACAAGATGAAATGATGACGTTTCAAGTATTTTGAACATTCAATAGCCTACAACAGTCAACAGTCCGTCAACGCATCAGAGTCAGAATTAGACAATCAAAAAACAAAATTTTTCTAATGTCTCAAGTCCAATTCCCAATTTTGTCATGCATAACACGTGTGCATTGTGAATTGTGATTGTGATTCAACAATCAACACAGAGAAACGGAGAGTGAAACTGTGGTCGGCAGTTTGCACTTTACAATTTGCAGTTTTTAATTTAGTCATAGTCATAATATTTGATATTTGCCAATTGTCAATGTGTCACTGTCTGGAATCTGCACATTTTCCCATAATCAAGAATTAAGAAACAATCAGAGAATTGAGGTAGAGGTTTCATATTTTACATGTGATTTTGGACCACATCTCATTCCACGAAATCGAATGCGTACACATTATGCATATGTGCGTATTTTCCTCCACACCGTTTGATACTTCTCTTTACCAAATTGTAAATTATGTTATTATTCTCAAATCTCAAATGGCGCCGATCTGTAAAGTGCACAGATCTCGAGACTCGAGATCATCAGGCTAATATTTTTGCAATATCTATATTTTACTTTTCAATTCCTATTGACTATTGACTATTGACAGATACTACGTTCAAACTACTAAATTGGGTGCTATTTAGTATTTAGTGCATGCGGTATGCTTAACTGGGCATGGAGAAATGTTTGGTGTTTGTAAAAACACTGGGTCAATAATTATTATCGTTGCACGTACACTGAAATTTGATATCGTTTGATTAAAGTTGCAGTAGCATTCTTAATAGTCAAAGGTCAAAGGAGAAGAGCAAGTGCGTACTGCACATTACATTATGAAATCATAATTTCTTTATTCTATCATGTACTTATTACTTATGATGTATTATGTATTATGTGTGATTTGTACATTTTGCACAAAGTACACAGTAGAAAGATTCTTGCTCTCTGTTCTCTGTTATCTGCTACATCAAAAATTACACTTGTGATCCAAAATCCAAATTGATTGATGAATGATGAATGATGAATGCAATATTTTTTAATGTGAAAAAAATGGAAAGAATATTAATTCACCTTTCTTTCGTCTCCCATTCACAATTCACTGAGATAAGCAATACATATAATAATTGACTTTGACTTTTTTCATCATTTCAAACATTATTCAAGTCAGATCTTGAATCTTGAATGTTGAATCTTGAATCAGCGTGCACCATACAAATTACTAATTAAATGCACGGATTACATATTACATATTATAGATTAGATAACAGAGTCAAAATACAGGAGCCACATGAAAAATGCTCTACAATGTAATTTGATGCAAATAACATTAAAATATCACATATCACCTTTTTCACGGTTAGTATATTTTTTTTACAAATTATTTAACATTTTGCTGGGAAAAAAAACATTTAAAATAACAACAGATCCTGAGCAGATGTTTGAATTTTGAATTTTGAATTCGCAAAAGAGAAATGGTACTTGATTTGTGTTAAAAATTGAAACTCCATTTAAAATATCATTGTCTCACCTGCGATCTGAGATCTGAGATGTAGTTATGACTGTTAAAACGTCATTCATCATTCTATCATTCATCATCAACTCTTCTCTCCTACCTGCTAATTTTGATTTTTAATATTGACAGTTTGTCAGTTGTAAATTGTCAGTAGTCAGCCCACACATAACAAACACACTACACTCAATTGATGTGAATGTCAAAGGTACTTATACACAGTGAAATATTAAGTCTTGTTGAGTATCATTTCAACATCAGTTTTCCGTTTTCCATTTTCACCAATGACAATTATTCTCTGTCACTTTTGTTTCTGAGAAGAATCCATCTCTATTGATAATTACACATGTAATTAGACAGTCCTCGTAAAAACCTACATCCAACATCCAACATCCAACACATCCGCGTACTTTAACTATTTTGTACTATTGATTACATATTAAACAGTAAATAGTAAATCGTACACCATCCGAGCACAAAGGACCTGCAACCCACAATCTTCATGAATCACGTGCATAATCTCCAATCTTTGATATTCAATGGACTCACAACTCGCAAGTCCATTGAATATCATTGAATACCCATATACCATAATCTTGCGAGTTGATAGAAGATACAAGTCTTATCTTTTATTTTTACTTTCTACATTCTACATTCTGCAATACGTTTGTATGGCTCAAGCTTTGTGCTTTATTTAGCTGAAGAAAGCTTCTATTTATTTCTAACCTGCAAACAGCAACTGAATGTTGAATGGCGAATGTTAAATGCAAACCTAACAAATCCCAATTATAAATTCTGCATAATACATAAAAAGTATACGCGAGCAATAAAAATGAGAGTTTCTGCACGTCTTTCAAATTTTAAGTATTACATAGTATTTTTGTATTTTTGTACGTATATCTATCTACAATCTACAATCTACACTCGCAAATACTGTTAACTGTTACGTATATTTAACGTTTATAGTTTATACTCTTGGTTTTTAGTCAACTTGTAACTTGCACTTTCATGTCGTCAATAAACAAGAACAAAAACGAGAACGAGAAGGAAAATGAGAAGGCAAATTGTGAGGTGCTGTTAACTAAATAAATGGCAAATGTCCATTAGTCCCTCTCGCCTCTAGTCTCTAGTCTGTACTCTTCATTCGTCACTCTTCAAACAGAGAAGAATCATATGAAAAAACTAAATTTTTCTTGTACATAGTCAACCCAAAACGTTCAACATTCAACTTGAACACTGCCAATCTCTACGACTCTACACTCTACACTCTGCAATCTACAACTCACATGTATAATGTGTAACGAACAAGTATCTTTATTCTTTATTCTTTTGTTTTGCACTTTGCATCGAAAGTCAAGAGTCAAGAATCAAGAATCAAGATTTTTAAATTCTTCAATCATGCATTGAAGAATAATTGTAAATGGTAAATGGTAAATGGTAAATTGTAAAGACACCTGAAATGTGATGTGATAATTTTTTTCTTACTTACTTTTCCTTCATATGATATTTTTCTTACTTTTGTTATTATGTGGAATAACCTCTAAAATTCAAAAAGCTATGTACAAAGGTTAGACGGTTCAATTTTCAATTGTACTGCAAATTGCATGTCCAATGTCTAACATCTAACATCTAATGTCTATGCTCTGTACCTTTTTCTCTGGTCGAGCTCGTACACTCAAAACTCCAAACTCATATTCTTGTGGTGTTATGTGATGTATTTTAATTTATTACTGTGTGTAAGTACTTGTATCTTATCTTATATTATATTATGACTATAGACTATAGACTATAGATGTTAGATACAAGATGACCTGGTAACTCTCTTACTGTCTCTCTTACTGTCTCTTGATTCTTGATTCAAGCAAAAAATCTGTATGATCTTGTCAAATTCTGTCTATATCACCTGCTTTTTTCTCTGCAGACTGTAGTCCATAATATACACTGTAAATTACAAGTTATATTATATTATTATGCTGCTATTAAACTATAAGTTACAAGACACACACTCTCAGATTCATAAAATGTACATGTGTTTGCCACTTGCATCTAGTATTTTCCATAGTATGCACAAACAAATAACAACAAGTAAAAAGTGAATCATTTTATAATATGTAGTATGGAATATGGAATAAATGTGTACATAGTGGATAGTGGCATTCATCAGTGAAAAAGGGCGATTGACGATGATTTTGTTGAGTAATAGAAAGTTTTTTGTCTGCTATACATTATACAAGACACAAGATACAAGTGTAAAACAATATAATATAATATTATGGATGCAGCATAAAAGATATGCACATATGCATGAGGTGCAATTATAATATTATATCATTTTACATACTTTACATTTTGAATTTTGAATTTTGAGATACAAGATACGGGTGAATTTTGTATTTGTATTTTGTATTTTATGTTGTAAATAATTGTATTATAATGTAAAAGATGGGAGATCATGATGAATGATGAGTTATGAGAGTGAGAGAAATGAATAAAAATGCAAATGCAAATGCACAGGACGGAGAATAAGAGAACAAGAGAACAAGAAAATCCCCTTTGCCCTTATATTCTTTTTCATCTTACATGCACAAGTCTGACAGAACAATCTACATTCTACATTCTACACGTGAGAAAAAACTACAAAATATTATGCATAGGAAATTGCAGAGCTGAACTGAGTCGATGCTGAATTTTAAATGTTGAAACTGGGTTTTGTTTGTGTGCGTGATTTGTGATTTGTGATTAGTAAATATTTCATACTTTTGATTTTTGATAGAACAAGGTCAAAAAATGAGGATTAAACTCTGACTTGCTATTTACCCTGTACATTGCACAAGGTTCACATGTCAGAGTAAATATTTCATCTTCAAAACAATGTCCTGACTTTTTGTATCCAGTTTGTAATGCTTTTACAAAAAGTCCTGTTCTGTATTTTTCCTGATTTTTTGCCCACTTCTTCTCCGAAGTGAACAATACCTTGTGAAGTTCTTTTTCTACCTTGGAATCTTGAACATGTCGACAGTCGACAGACAATAGTCAACAGCCATAAAATATAAAATGCAGATTAGCAAGGAGCTGCAAGTTTGGGTGAAAAGATAAATACAAAATACCAGGTACAAAATACAAGGGTGATGATTCCAATGATCTCCTGAATAAGCATAATAGAAAAGAAGAGCTGACAATATATTACTATTTTACATGCATTAAAAAGTATCATTTATTTAACTATTATTACACATTGTAATACTTTGTACATTGTAAAAAGATAAAAACTCCGTGTGTGTTTCGGGTTCGGGTAAAATGTTCTGTTGTGGATTTTTGAAGAATCCTTTGTGGTCGAAGGGATAAAAGATAAAAGGCAGAAAGAGCGGGGTTTTTTATTTTTATTATCATGTTTGTAATACTTTGTCCTTTGAGCTTTGTCAAAACCGAGATGCGCAAAAAACAGACCTTTTTCTCCGTATTCTAGAATGCAGACTCCAAGCTCCAAACTCCAAACTCAAGGGAGAAAATGAATGTGTGTGGATTGTGGATGTGGAACAAAATATAAAATACATGTGTAAAATGTGTAGAATGTAGAATGAAAATGAAAACGAATGGGAATGGCATGTCGAATTTCATGCTTTTTCCTAGGACGAAAGAAATAATGTGCACAGATAATGTTTGTAATGTAATGTAATGAGTAATGAGCATCTTCCGACGTCTGACTTTGTCTTGAATCTTGAATCTTGAACTAAAACCGAAGCCGAAACCGAAAGGACTGTGTTTGACGAAGGAAAAAGTGGATAAAAAATTCAAAGTTGTGTACATTTTTTCTCTTAATTTCTCTCAAGAAAATTAAAGATAATATGCTCGATGCTCAATGCTCATTGCTCAATGTTCGTTTACTGTCAACTCTTCTTTTTTTGAAACTGGATGGTGTTGTATGTTGTACACATTGTACACATTGTTGGTACTTGAGAACTTGGAAATCCGAAATCGGAAATCGGAAAATTCAGGATATTTTTAGTCCAGGGTTTTTCACGGAGCAAGACATTTCCTTAGTTCCTCATTTTCAACGACACAAGACACAAGACATAATAGAGTAATATTGAAAATATGGTAGTTACATGGCATGAAAAATGCACAGAGCACAGAGCACACAGCACGCGTATGTACATCGTCAGGATGATGTCAATTGTCAATGTCAAAGGATGTCGTCGTCGTTCCTCCCCCTCCATCTCGTCCTCTTCTTGTTCCTCTTCTTTCTCTTCATCTTTGGTTGGTAGTGTATCTTATGTCTTATGTCATTATGTGAGAACTTTGTGTGTAGTTGACACATGCATTGTTCCCAAGTTGATACTTTTCTAAATTCAACATTCTACATTTTACATACCTGTTTGTGTGTAATGTGTACGAGTATTGAGCATACATTTAGTATTTTTGTCCCTGCATCAGAAGCTCCAGTGCTGACTGTTGACTACTGAACTGACGTTCCAGCAGAGCTTCCAACTCCCCTTTTTCCCTTCATATGGCTTCTTCTTCTTCTTCTTCTTCTTCTTCTGTTCTAAACTTAGAAATGTTCCCTGATTGGGGAATCGGGAATTTACACAGCTGAGCTTGATGTAGCTCTAAATAGTAGTGTGCACAGAAACATGTACAATCTACATTCTACATTCTAAATAGTATCTATCCAGTATCTAGTAGAAGACAGATAGATTGTGAAAGTGATAGATAGCTTTTGGATTTTCTACATTTGTTCATGCGATGAGAATTGAAAATTGAAAAGCATAACTTTTACAACACTCAATTTTTTGTCCTTTTTTACTTTTTTTGTCTTCATTTTTATCCCTATGTCTAACATTTCTAATATCTGAGCTGTGACTGAATTGGTACATGGTAAAAAGTAAAAAATACCTTTTTTCAAACTCAACTTTTGAAATAAAATAATCAATTATCAGATGATTCAGATGACAAAATTATAATAAAACATGAAATATCAAATGCGTTATTTTCTCATTATGTTTTTCGTTTTGTAACTCCTGTGACCTATGCAGTATGTATACAGTATACAGTATGTACCCTGACCCATGTAAAAGTTATGATATCCAACACACATGCTAATACATATTTCCAGTTCTATTTCTAATTTCTATTTCCCCAAAGACTGATAACTGATAACTGATAAAATAAATGTAAAGTTTAAACTCTGGTTGCAAGTTCATCTCCTTTTTCAAACATAAAAATACCAAAATACGGTATGGTGTGATGTCGGATACATGATATGTTTTTTCCTTTTACCACTTGGAAATAAGTAATAATATTATCAATTATCAATTATCAATTACCAATCATCAGATTTATCTAGTATCTGCAGAATACAGAATAGAAAATGAAGCTTGGTTTTGAAACTTAAATTGATAATTTGCCTCTGATTCATTCTTGAAACTTGTAAGACGATACTAATCACAACGTTTGAATTTTGTGTACATGGCATATGAAACTGGAAGAGCTTGGATAATGTACATTGTACATTGTACATACAATGCAGTAATTGTAATAACTATTCTTACCAACTATCAGTTTCAAATTTTCAAGTGCAAGAGTACTCGCAGACCAAATCTGTTTTATCACCTATTTTTATGTTTTATGTATATATGTGTGTGATGTGACTCACATCATGTGAGAGTTTTGAACTTGGATTCTAGATATAGATCTGGATTTGGCTTTTGCTTCTTCGTTCCGGATTCTAGAATCTAGATTCTGGATAACTTTTGAACAAACAATTCTAAGCTACGCCGTTTCAAGTTTGTTTATATGTACACTGTACACTGTACACTGTATCATATTATACTATGTAAGAAAGAAATCAAGAGACAAGAGACCAAACACCAAAAGGAGATCATAAATAATATTTATATCCGTATTTACGACTGAGTCAGTCGGAGTGACAAATATTACAAATAAGCAACATGTACAAAGTACAAGATAAATAATAAATATATAAACATGGAATTGATTTAAAAAGAAAAATGATGAGTAAATAGTAAAGATATTTTATATTTTGTCACACAGTACCATAAAAGTAGATACTAGATACTAGGTGTAAATACAATATGCATCAAAAGTCAAAAGTGTACGTAATACGCAACTAAAGTTGAGCCTTATCATTATTATTATCATGTTATTATTGTTGTCTTTACTTTACTTTACTTTACTTTTTCAACTCTTGTCTGTTTCTGTTTTTCTCTAAGGACGAATTGACTTTGAGTCGGGGCTATCGTCTATCTATCTATTATCTTTGCACTGCATTCTATATTCTGTATTCGTCATCCAAAGATTCAATTTTATGTGCACAGGGTAAACTTTTAACTGTCTTTTTGGGAGTTGTGTTATGGCGAAGGAAGACGGAACGAAAGATTAAGTAGAACTAATTTGCCCTGTTATTGACATTCTGCGTCATGTGTTATAATGTATACTGTATACTATGTGTAGTATGTAGTATGTAGTATGTATTTGCTGCAAGAACTGTACCCTATTTTGTTCTATACAATGTAGGATTTAGTATGTACAGTAAAATATAAAGTTTAGACCCTTCCTGAAAGAAGAAAGAGGGAAATATCAGATAGTGATACATACATTGTACACTGCATTTACTATAGTCCAAAAATCCAAAATGTTGACAAACTGAACGCTAGAATGCTGCATATTTACATACATTAGTTTTCCCTCTATTTCGTAGAACTGGAGCTGGAGCTGGAACTGGAACAGGGTAGAATCAGAGTGGTACTTTTTGTTATGAGTCAAAAGGGACTTTTAAGGCCAAAGAGAATACGGTAATGTGAGCTTATATTGGAGTAGGTTTCTATAGAAAATTACACAGTGCACAACGAACAATGATGCAGCTATAATGGATATGCATACTATGTACAATGTACAATGTGCAATGTATAATACACACTATTTTATATGTAAGCTATTTATTCTGTATTTACTATTTACTATTTACAGAGTAGGGTCAAATGCATGAAATGCAAATAAAATATTATGGTGAGCAAGCTGTGAACTTTATATACACAAGTGACTAATTGAGTACGAATGTTATCAATTATCATACGTGAATTGGGAATCATATTATGGGATGAACGTGATTGTTTATACATAAATATTGTTTGTGTGTGTGGGGTGTCATATCATGTCGGTCATCAATTCAGCTACTGCCCATTATAAGCTATAATTAGACACAATGAGCACCCAAGAGTAAACACAGCTGATGCTAAAAATATCCACATAATGTAGAGTGTAGAGAGAATATATATGAAAGCGCAGTGAAGCAGTGATCTTTGATCGCGGTCGAGTGCCGACGGAGAAAGTTCCGAAATAGAATTGAAAATACAAAATACGAAATACCAAGAAAATCAAAATGAGTATGCCTTTGTACTTTGTCCATGTAGGTAATTGTGATTCATGTCTAATGTAATTAATGTAAATGGTCTAAAAAAAATATCAAAAGTACAACTATATAGAGAATCTGTTCCGAAATGTTTGTATTTTGTCTTTTATTTTAGTAAGTATTTTGATTCTATACTTTTAGACTTTAGACTTTAGACACATGAAATATGAATAACAAAAATAAAGTACAATCAATGACAAGGGCATCGGGTTTTACGACCTTTTTAGTTTTTAGACGCTAGTTAGTCAACAAGAGAGGTGAAACGATTATTGCACTTTTATTGTGCATAAATATAAATCAAAGTTATAAAAATAACAATAAAAATACGGATGCTTTTTTTATTGAACTATAATGACGTGACATTTTCTGGTACTGACACTTCCGTTGTGCATGATAATCGATATGTCTTGAAAATATGTAGATGCGTTCTTATGCAGTAACTTTATGAAATAAGAGACAAAAGTACTTAAAATCTCACTCTCAGCCACACTAACATGACAATCACGTAATATTATGAAATATTATGAATGCTATATCAGCTAGAAAATCAAAAGGATTAGGAATTAGAGTTTAGAGCAGGACAATGTAATATATTGAACTTCCAGCTGTATTGCTGAAATATTGATGACCATGTGTAATATATTGATTTGACTAACGAAGGCTATCATCAAATTGATATCGATATCGATATCGTTTCGTACTCGTCATAACCACTCTAATGCTACAAAAGACAATGTACACATAATAATGATGGGAGGTGAACGAGATTGATGGCCATCAGAAGAATCATCAATGAGGAACTTGTAGTATAAAGTATAATATGCAACATGTGAATAGATATTTGCAGCAAAAAAACGTGCATGCAGGTAAGAGACTTGAGTGCATATCTCATCATTAAATATTCATAGCATAAAATATAACACATCTTGAGTCTTACATAAACTTTTTCAAGTGTTGAAAATATGAAAGATTACTTTTCAGTTTTCCTATAAATATTATGAGAGTTTAATAACATCATAAAATATTTGTATTATGTAACAAGCGAAAAGACAGTAGATGATTAAACATCAGTTCCTGTCTCATTTTCATTCACAGATAATAACATGATTTCTAACTTTGTTGTTGTTTAATATAGTAAATAGTAGCCGAGGACGAACAATTAACAATCTAAATCCTTTTTCAAAGGTGAACTTCATCATCTTCTATGGTCTATCGTCCATCTTCTTTATCCTTCAATACGTTAAAACGCATGCTACATTCTGGTACTTTCAAAGAAAATTACAAAGATTTTCAGAATGATAATAATCATAATTATTATTAGTGTGTACTACATGCCTAATTTACTAAAAATGTCAATGAGATAAAAATTACACAGTTTATATTTTATCAAACGTTTTTTGCTTGAGGGCCTGAGGGTGACAAAGAAACCAAAATTGTGATAACTGTGACTAGATGGTAGGACTTGTATCGTCGACGTTTAGGATGTAGGTTGTAGGGTGATTCGAAATTTCTCGTCGAATAAATGCTCTTCAAAATCCTTTAAACTTTAATAGACGATGCAGGTTAAAAAGGGTACAAATTTTATGAATTTGAGGATGCGGTTATGAGAGAATTTGTTGGGGTTTTTGTACTTGCCATTTAATTGTCAGAAATCATCAGCGGTCATGGTCATTTCAAAAATTAATGCTTATGGGTGTAGGATTGACCTATGACCTCTTTGACCAGTTGAGTGCCCTCTTACCAAATAAAATTCCCAGTGTCAAATTATGCTGTTTTAGCAGTTGTTCGTGCTGTTAAAGGATTTTGTCCAGTTGTTCAATCGTCGCATTGACAGTTGTCCCTTTTTGAGACACCCTACTGAAAAGATGACTAGGCAATGGCGGGGAAAAAGAATTCAAAAGTTTCAAAATTCCACATATGAACAAATAAAAATGAAGTGATCAAAAAAGGGTTGATTGTTATTATTTTTAAATCTGTTTATATTATTAGTGTGTAAGAATTAGGTATAAAAATGTTCCAGACAACAGACACTCAGAGTAAGTTTAATTCCCGTTTTGATTTGATCCTGTAATCTTAATTGAGAGTGAATATAAAATCATCTCAATTATCTCCTTTTTCCATGTACTGTTTCTTACGTGATACACTTTGTACTTGAACGGTTTGTATTTCTGTCTGAATACCGGTTGCAGCCGTTGAAAAATCTGTCATTAAATTAATTATGAAGCATTTGGTATTCATTTTTTCTAATGTTTATATGATTTTTAATTGTAGAAATAGGAGTAGCCCTGGTGGCTTTCGGTGTCAGCTTCCTCATTCTTGGTGTTCTCTTATTATTTGATAAAGGACTGTTGGCCATTGGAAATGTACATGAACAACTTTTTTATGAATAATAAGATGATTTTGTTGTCCCATTACAATTTATAATATAACAATGACGTACTATGTTATCCTGTAATCTACCATGCAAAATAATAATATGTATATTGTGCTTTGTACACTTTGAATTACGTCATTATGCAACTAATATGATGTTTTGTTGTTTTTGTTTTTTTATTTCTACAGATTTTATTTCTTAGTGGATTGGCATTTGTAATTGGATTTGAAAGGACTTTTAGATTCTTTTTCCAGAGACACAAAGTTAAAGGATCTGTAGCATTTTTTGGTGGCATTTTTATAGTTCTATTTGGATGGCCATTAATTGGCATGATAGTAGAAATGTATGGATTCGTCGTACTATTTTCTGGATTTTTCCCCGTTGTCATAAATTTTATCCGTAGACTACCTGTTATTGGAACTATACTTAATTTACCAGGAATCAGTAGAGTACGTACAAAAATTATATATATATGATATATCTATATGTGTAATATATCTACTTATATTTCTATTGTTTTGTAATAAAACAATAGAAATTGCCTTGATTACATCATACATCGTGATGAAATAATTTTGGTTATTAATAATTTTTTTGGTTTTTGTCAGCTAGTGGATGCACTGGGAGGATCAGAAAGACGGAGCAATGTTTAACTAAAGGTTAATAAAATATCAACAAGAGATAAAGAACTACGAATTATATATATATTCTTATGAAAAATAACAAAAACACAAGAACCTCTTGTACACACTTTTTGCTAAATGTTGTATTGTACATAATATTCACAAAACAAACTGTTATCATGTTTTATATTATGAAATATATTATTATTACTAAGATAAGCATGTTGTAGCTCCTGATTATTAATAATTAATAATGTATTACTAAGAAGCATAATTGTGTTGTTTATAAATATTTAATATGTACCCTAAATTATTTTGTACCGAGTGAATGTTATACATAATATATAGATATTATATCATCAACGACAATTATGATTATAATAAAAAAGAACAAAACAAGATCGTGAAAAGGACAAAACTAAAACTTTGACTCCCTCCCAGCCCCACCCATAGGAGGTGGAATTTTTTGAATGCGAATGGATTATTTTATGTATAATATATAATATATAGAATAGCAATCAGCGCTATGGGATTTTTGGGCTCCTAAAAAATAGTTGTGCTCCACTATTTTCCAATCTGAATTACATATGTAAGTACACACACTTTTTTATACAGGTCCTTTTTAGTTACTTTTACTTTATTATGTATTTTGTACAAAAGTTAATTGCGAATGAGTTTTCAAAAATATTTTATGACATCTCTTTTTTCGTTACTTATGTACAAAAACTCATCGAATTTCTCGTTATCGAATATCTAATCTATATATATTATAATATTTAATATTTACACATGTTATTATGTTATTTGTCCACTTCATAAATAATTAAGTACTTTTCATTATGTTGTATTTACATTGCTGTGCTCATTTTCATCACAATGGTCGGAATTTTCTCACAAGTACTTACATAATTTTTTTTGAATATATTTATAGCTATACTCAACTATAGTTGATACACTGTGTGTTCTCGGCCTGTGTTTAGGTATGTTTTATTTTTATTATTTCTTTACGCATTTTTTGGATTTGGCACAATTTGAAAGAAGACATTTCATTATAAGACATTGTGCATGAAATTTTGCACAATCACTTTACAAAAGTGTATCAACGTATAAAGATGCTCAAACTGAAGAAAATTGATACGATTGATCAGTATACAATCAGTAAATACATGGACACATAATATAATATATAGTAATATACGGGTCATTATTTTTTTTAGTAATGTTCTGGCTAGCAAAACTATAGGGAAACCTATACATATTCATTTGTGACTGATGATAGTTGATACGTTATTATTTTTATTATTATCTATGTACAAAGGCAAGCTCATTAATAATAAAAATGTACTACATTACATAATATTATACGACCTATACATTTTACAAATAATATATAACAAAACAACAACAATGAAGAATGAGAAATAAATATACTATTATTTATATTATTAGTTTGAATACATTTTACGTATTGCACAACCACATACAGAGAAATCAAGCTGGTTTCCTGGAGTGAAAAATTCTCAAGTCTCCACATCTTTTCCATGCATCTAGTAATCTAGCCTTTTTGATATGATACCATTCATCTCCATGAATCACCATTTACCACTGTGCTACACACTGAGTTATTCCATTTCATTTATCATGTATGTAATAAAATATTATTTACATCTTACATCTTACTAAATATTAAATAATATACACTGTTGACTGTACAAATAATAATTGGATATTTATACAACGAGTAATAATAATCATAATGGTTAATTTGTGGCTTGTAGTTTGTAGTCTATATATACGTAAGCATAATAATATATTATAACAACTACGACAATAATAATATAATCATAATTATTCGAGTTATGTTGTATTACAAATAATATAAATATGACAAGAAGAGGCATGTATATAGACAAAATATGCAATATGTATTATTATAATAATAAGGTTTGTAGCAGTTTTAGTAGTAGACATTTAAAAAAGATGAAAGAAATATGTACATGGATACTTATTTATTTTGATAGAAAATATTGATATCACTAATGCCGATGTTGATGTTGATTTTGATGATGATGCTGCTGTTGTGGTTGTTGCTGTTGTAGTTGTTGTGGTTGACGATGATTATTGTAAATCTGGGTGGAGAATGATGGTGAGTAGAATGAAAGGGTTCGTCGTCTTTGTCTTGGTATTAAATTCCTGTATGTATTCTGTTTAAATAGTTTTGAGAAGAGGCCCTGACTATGATATCGACAACCAGGTGGTAAATAATAAGCATAGTGAAGATTCCAGCGACCTGTCTTTAAATTTGGACAGATTATCATATGTCGATACGAACTCCCACCTTGATGATGATGATGACCATTGAATGATGCCCAATCCGACATTTCATAATCCTCCATCCCTGCAACATCCAAAACATAAATATATAAAAATAAGAAAGTAGAAAAACTCTCCATCGCTCTATTTAGATTTTAGAATATTTTATTTTCCTATTAACAGTTTCCACCTTAAAATCTGGACTAAAAAGGAAAAAAGGCGTTACATTTTTCTTTCAGAAAATATACGTCGCAGGAAATCTTGTATAAACAATCTCACAAAGTACAGGCGTGTATATATTATATATTCGTAATTCGTATTGCATAATATATTATTTTTTCACTGTACACAAAAGCGTATTAAAGTGTACAGTACAAAAGACTGTTTTTGCATTTAACATATTTATTTACATAAATATTAGTACAAAATGTACATGTACAATATGGATCAATGACCAAATAAAGAAAGGATTTTTGCAAATCCAAACAGATTGTTTAGACAGACAATAGACAAGTTGGTAAATCCTAAAAATCCTAGACGTGACGAATTGATGGATTACACCTTTTATCCTTTGTAAAAAAAAGGACTTTGATTTGATTTGACCGTTTCAGATGTAAGATGTAAGTACTTGTTATACGATTTGTTTTGCTACATAAATTCTAAAGTGATGACAGCATCGGACACCAACACGTAAATTTGGATTATGTATTGTTTCATAAATAAATAGCTTGACACTGACGCTTGACACTTGATAAATAATACTTTGTCACAAAACATCAACAACAGTGATGAAATATTATGCACGATTTTGTCATATGTGTAAATTGGTCTGGATATTTACAATTTGCATGTACCCACAAACTACAAAGTACAAAGATGTAAGATATCTTAAAATGTCTTAGCTCTCTTTACTTACTAAAAAAAGAGCAAGAGGATGGCTAAAATAAGCAAACAACAGTACCTGTTAGAATGATGTCAAATTCACACCTGGCTTTGTTTCCTTCCGCATCACCGGCTATGAAACTAACGTGATGTTGACCTTTTGATAGGACAGTTCCAGGAGCATGACTCTGCTGGACGTAGTGGACCTTCAAATTCAAATCATGATCAAAATTATTACTCATTTTAATTGTTTTTCACAGTACACGTTTAATATTCAGATGTATATACATAAATGAACATGCTTTACTTTGACATTGTCAGTGAATTTTGGCTCAGACCACCAGACTTCCCTTGAAGCCTCTCCTGGAGACAGTCTTATTTCGAACGATGTTGGACAACCTTTCACCCGTGGAGCCTCTCGATCTAAAAATTATGATAATGATTTGTTATTTTCAATGAAAAATAAAAAGGTGCAATTTTTTTCTTCATACGACTTTGTAAGTTTTTTAAATGTAAACTCACCAACGACATGAATTTTGAAGGTACATGTCGCAGTGTCATTTGACAGAGGACTTCGAGCAGTGAAAGTTATTTGGGTGGAACCTGAAACAAAAGATAAATATCGTGAAAAGTTGTGTCCACGCATGGCCGACACAACTCGGTCCAGTGGAAGTGTTAGTGCACAGTGAAATGTGAAATCAAGTGACCTGTCTTCGATACTACCCCAAGGTGAGCATATACAATTATGGTACAATAATTTTTTGCTCACTCTCATCAAATAATTTTAATTTTTGTGAAATATTCCTACCTGCTGGCACCTCCCACTCCAAATATTTTGCCCAAGGAGGATCCGCTTCCACATATCTAAAAAATTAATAGTTTTATGAAAAAAGATATAATTAAAAATTTAGTCATTTTGTCTCAAAAATCAAAACTGAAGGGTCGGTATGATTTTTATCAAATTTTATTTACCTGTACCAATCCATATTAGCTTGAGGTTGTGGAATTTTGACATATGCTGAACTTTGACCTGGTTTCAACTCGACCTTAAAATCGGATGGACAATGAATGTAGGGTCTTGGTGTAGGTGGGAGTCTAATACAAGTTGGATTATCCTCTGGAAACCATCTGTATCCTTTGGAGCAAGTTCTTATCCTTCCATTCTTTGGATAAAATCCAGGTGAGCACAAGACGAGGCATTGAGTATTCAAGGGGATATTATTATCCGACTGGCAACTTTCTGGAGGGAAAAGGGTGCCCTCTTTCGGAGCAATGAGTTTACCACAAGTAGCAGGGATACACGGACTCTTGAGGGAAGTATCCGGTGGTGACCAATTTCCATCCACACATTGAATTCTGCCAATCCTTCCAAATCCCAGGTCATGGGGTGGTTTGAGAATGTGACCGGGATGACATCTCAACTTGCACTTTGTCCCTGATGGGATCGTGTGAACATGTTTCGGTTTGAGTTTGAAAGCCTTGAAATTGATGAAATTGTCATCTTCCCACTCCCTCGTGTCCACTCCTTTGATGATGGAAGTGGAAAAGGACAAGGGAGTTCCTTCGGACAGATCAAAACAATCCCAATTGGAGTGGGCGAGAGTAGGAGGCTCCGTACAAAATGAAGCTGTGTGTGTAATAATTTTAAATGCAACAACAACAATGAACACTTATGACTCTTGACTCTTTACTCTTTACTCTTGACAGTATTTATGAAGGACAAAGGACAAAAGATAGATGAAGAAACGAAAAGTAGAGAAAAAGATGGAGAAAATAGATAGAAATTTTATTACTCACATTTTATATTGAAATTACACAGACAAAACATAGAAACAGACAATAGACAATAGAGCACAAAATAATACATAAAAAGACTGACAGTGAGAGCAGGAAAATGAAACAAGTTGACAAATGATCAGCAATCTATATATACAAATCTAGAATCTAGAATCTACTTACAATCTACAATATTCTTCTACGGCGTACAACATAATAATAATAGTAGAGACTCGCATTGTTATTGTTATTTTGATTATAAAAATGATATTGAGATTTGATATTATTATTATTATTATTATTATTATTCAGACCACCTTTGCAACTCTTCTTATCAATGTCAAGTTGGAATCCGTCCTTGCATTTGCACAGATGACCTCCCTCGTAGTCCACACACTCGTGATCACACCCTCCATTCTCCATGAGACACTCGTTCACGTCCACACACGCCGTCTCATTCAGCAGTTCATACCCCTGTCGACAACTGCAGAAACGAAAGGAGCCACTCGGCACACAAACATGCTCACAACCTCCATTCTCAATCGAACAATCCTCATGCTCCACACAAATCTGATGATTCTCCGGATCTGGAGCCGAACCTGGAGGACATTCTACAATGTCTACTGGAACTGGAGCTGGAGGAGGAATTGTTGGTTCTATCAGATTTTCTGGAGCTGGAGCTGGAGCTGGAGTAAATGGCTCTTCCTTCACAATCTCTCCTTCTTCTTCCTGTTCCTCTTTTTCTTCTTCCGGTTTTGGTTTTGGGTGATCCGATATGCAAGTTTTGTAATCAGCGGTGGACAACGTGTATCTTTTTGGACAGGCACAAAAGGCATTTCCAAAGGTATTGAGACAAATGTGACTACATCCAAAATTATTCTCCTGACATTCGTCAATATCCTCACAAGAGTGCTGAAATTCCAATTTCAAAATTGCCACAAAAATTATTAGAAAAAAATGTAAAGCTAAATAATACTGAAAAAAATAAAAACAATGATAATTTTATAATTTTACCTTGTCCGGGGAAAGTCGAGTGCCTTTGATCCGCTCACAGCTGCAAATGTAGGATCCTGGAATATTCACACAGGAGTCTTGACATGGCCCATGTCCATTTCGGAGGAGACACTCATTTCGATCTATACAATTCTTCCCATCAGGTCCCACTTGATATCCTGCCAATCCAACCAAGAAATATCTTTTTATTTTCTAGAAAAGATGCTTTCAATTTTGAATTTTGATTTTTAAACATTTTCTAAAATTACCCGTCGGACAGGAACACTGAAAAGAGCCTAAAAATCCAAAAAAAAAGTTGGTCATTGTCAAAATTCGAAGTTTGAAGGACTGACATATTATGCAATTTCGAAAGACAGAAAGGACAGTATTTTATTGTTTTTACCAGGTTTATTAAAACAAATGCCGTGACATCCGCCATTGTCAATTTGACACTCATCCAGATCCACACAAGTGCCATTTGAGGCCATCTCATATCCTGCATAACAGGAACAGGTTACTTTCCGTTCCAGTCCCAAACCCAAACCCAATCCTCCTCCTGACAATTCCGACTCCAGTGGCAACGGTTCTTTATCTAAATTATCCGACTCGAGAGATCCAGAAGAGGACAAAGAGGAGGAAGATGGAGTGGAAGTTCCTATCTGATCTGAATCCACTGTACAAATCTGATCACACTTTTGACATTCCAATTCATCATTTGTACCTGAAATTAAGGGGAAATGTTACTTTTTTCTACCTTTTTGTCCTATAGAGTCTAGAGTCTCATCGTAAATCGTTATCAAGTCTGTAGTCTGTAAATTTGTTTTAAATTCTGTAAATTCTGTACAAAATTGAAATGAGTGAACTTGAACAGCTGACGACAGCTCTTGATTATTTATTTATCTTAAAATTATGTGAATTTATGGAAACATTGAACGAGAGCTCCTTTTTTCTTCCTCTGCTTCAAACTTTAAACTTGAAGCTTCGAAGCTTCAAACTCTTTCCCATTTCCCATCCAAAATATAACAGCCAAATGTCAAAGCATGTGGAGGACGGAGGATGCCGAATCTAGAATCTAGAATATCTAAGCTCGAATGCTCGAGTGATCTATTTTAAGATCCTGTTTCCTTTCCGTTCCCTCGCACAACATGTAATTTACAGCTGATTAATCATTTCATATTTCATATCCTTCATCCATCCAAAATCAAGAGGTTTCAGCTTTCAACTTTCAACTTTCAACGCTCCACTCTCCAATCTCCGCTCCGTTATGTTTTCTCTGTTTTCACACTATTCATCATTCCTTCATAATTTACAAGTTACAAGTTACAAGGCTATAAGTACATGTGCAAGTTTTGAGTCAACTATAATTTTTTATATTGAAGACACACCAAAAAATAAAAATGGTTTTTTGCTTCCGAACACCAAAAATAGTCAACACTCAACATTTGAGGTTTACGAGTAGACAGACGATGAAAAATACAAAATACAAAATAAAAAATAGACCGGATAACAAAATACCAAATACAGTAAAGAAATTATAGATTAGAAATTCTAAGTCGAAGCGGTGGATTTATTGTATAACTGGTCATATTTTCTGGAATTTTGAATAATTATGCTGTAATCATGTATGATAAAGTGTTAAGTGTTAATTGGTCCAGAGTCCAAAGTCTAGATTCTAATGTTAATTCTCACTTGGTTTTTTGGGGAGGCAGACAGGAGTTGGTCCGACCCATTTGAATCTGGAGCAGAACATTCGATCGGCGGACTCGGATGGAAATTCATAGCCTTCATCACATTCATAAAGTGCCATGGCGTACCGACTCCGCGGCTGAAGTACTTTTCGTCGTCTATACACAATACACAATACACAACCCAAAATCAAAATGGGAAAATACATCAACTATCAACAAAACATAATCATTAAAATTATCAACAGCATCATGATTCTGATCTAAAAATAGGATAAATGTGGAATTTATTAACGTCCTCTTCATGATCAATAATAAATAATAATTAACCGTTACGTAGATAAAAATAGATACGCACAAACTCCAAACTCCAACGAATCAACGAAGAAAGATCAAGGAAAAGAATGTGCCTTTGAATTTGAATGTGAGTGTAAACTGTGTAAAGTGTACGTGCTTAATGCAACAAGTATTGTCTGATGTCGCGCCTTTTGTCTCTTTCCTCTTTATATTTTCTTCATATCATCTTTTACAAGGTCAAGGTGTCAAGATGTTGCGGAATCATCAAAAATCATCATTGTCCACTAATCAGATTCTCTGTATTCATTTTCATTCTCATTCTCATTCACGAATGATGAGTTATCATGTACCGTTTAGCGTATATGTGAGTTTTATATGTGCAAAACGTGCTCTTTCCCTTTCCGCTTGATTAAATATTATTGATTATTTTATTCTACATTTAGTTGATTGTGGTTTGTTACCTTGTGTATCTGAGGACGTGAGCATTGGCCACAGGCGGAGCGGTAACTCCTCGACCTCGGTCTCCTCTCTTGAGACAACTCGAATCAAACTTTGAAAAATCCAGGCGGAAATGACGGAGGAATTTTAAAAGTCGACTGTTTTTACTCTCCTCGTTACTCGAAGTCATCAATTTGGATGAAAGTCGATCCAAACTGGAACTAGAACTGGAACTCGGACTTGGATTTGGATTCTGATGTAGTTTTGAATGGAGACTTTGAATATGGCTCTGACCTCGCTCAACATTAATGTCTACGTTGTTGACATGATCTTTGCTATGACGGTGTCTATTTGGTCGGATCCTGTTGAAAATGGGAATTTCATTCTCCGCTGTGGAAGTTTCACCTAAAAGAACCAATAAAAATAAAAAACTTAATTCAAACATGAGGAAAAATGTGCAATGTATTTTATTCTTCCGAATTCCACGGATGAAAATGGAAAATTCAAAGGGAAATGAATCGACTGGGAAATGACGAATGATGAGCGATAAGATCAACTCTCAATTCTCAACTCAATTTCACCGTTCTCTGTTGGACTTGTTCTTGTTACGTTTTTTTACTTGTTGATTGTTAGCTTTTGAAAAGCCAGCATCCAGTCTCCAGCCGCCAGAAGCCGACAACCGACAACGAGATTCTCAATTTGATTTGGATATGAGAAACAGTTGTAGATTGTAGATAATCCATAATCCATAATCCATATCTCATCCATATCACTTATCAGCTATCAGTACAAAAGTGCATGTGTCTTTTTGATCTTTGACTTTTGAGTTGTACCTCTCGTAAAACACAAATTATTAAGACAAATTGAAAAATTAAGACACATTTCACTTCCACATTCAAACTCCAGACTCCAGACAGACAACAAATAAATTAAATGAAATAATACAAACTACTGAGATCAATTTCCTTTTGGTACACATTTAATTCATCAATATTCTAATTTCTAAGTGGCGTGTTTTGATCTATGCAGAATGCATGCATTTTATATTGATAAACATCCAGAATCCAGATAATTACATATTTCGGTCCACACATGATGATATGTCTTAATTAGCCACCGCTGGCACAAAATTTCGAAAATATATTAAAAATAGTAAATATGCCCTATAAATTGTGGGAATAAATTATTAATTTGTACTTTCATTTTTTTAATTTTTTAAGTAACATTTTAATTTTTTTTCAAAAATAATTAAAAAATATTTGAAATTAAAAATTATTTTTTAAAAAATGTATAAAAATATTTCGAATTAAAAATTATTTTTTAAAAAATGTATAAAAATATTTCGAATTAAAAATTATTTTTTTAAAAATGTATAAAAATATTTCGAATTAAAAATTATTTTTTTAAAAATGTATAAAAATATTTCGAATTCAAAATTAAAATTCCAAGATGGAAATTAAATATGTTTATATCTAAATTTTTCTTAAAAAATAAAACAAATTTTAGTATGCATAAATAATTGATTCCTACAATTTATTTAATTTATTATATGTTTTTAATATATTTTCGAAATTTTGTGCCAGCGGTGGCTAAGACATATCATCAAACGCTATAATATAAAAGTCAATAAAAACAAACGTATATCTACAAAAGCTTTCAAGATTATTCATATTCAAGTGTGAAAAAATATTCCGTTTCACGATTTTTAGTAAATGCGATAAAGACTCGTGGAAAATTTGAATCGCTTGAGAATTGAGTTTTGAGTTTTGAGATTTTGGGTGACGCTACTGTAACACTGTACGTTTTTTTGAGTGTCATCCAGGATCAAGGGGGACAAAATCATTACAAAATAAATGGTGTAATTCAGTGACAACAAAACGGAGTCAAGAGAGTCAATAGTCTGTGAGTCGGTGTTCTTTTCAAGAAAATTTGAAGGAACATTTGAAGAAACACTATCAATTTCATCTCATTTCTCGTAGGATTGTATTTAAAATGTAAAATGAGAAAAGATGAGGAATCTGGAATATTGTCAATTGTGCTGTTGTTGTGACAAGGACTGTGAGGCTGATAAAATGTCAAATGATATTTCACTGCTCCTTCATTTATCTACATTTTACATGTCACTTTTACTACTTTTATTAGTTGCATCAACTGAACTGAGTACACAAAACAACTGAGCATGGCATAAATGTGTAAATGCGTGTATTTTTGTGAGGATGGGTACTTTTGTATCCTTTTGATTGTTGTGACATGAGGTGACTGGTGATGGGAAATGGTCTGAAAATAAACATGACACACGACCTCAACTCTTACTGGATACTAGGATACTGCCTCCATTTTATTTATATTGTGCTTTGTGTTTTGTGTAGAATGTAAAAGTCTACATATTATTATCTATTATCCAGTTCCAGTTGCAGGATGTAAAATGATATGTAATATCTACATGATAAAATAGGTAGGATATTAGATTTCTGGAGAGTTAATGGTGCGGAAAAAGTCTCATCCCACATGATGATAATACACACGTATCATGTATAAAGTATAAAGTACAGAGTTAGTTCGTAGGTCAGGAGAGACGAATGAAACATTCACAATAATTCTCATCTTTCTATTTGTTTGTCTGTCTGTCTGACGCTGGAGCTGACTTTGACTCTGATTTTGAATTTGACTTTTTGTCTCTTGTGTTGTTACGTCACCCGCTGGGTTGTTCATCATTTTATTGTCCATCTCTCCTCCCGGAGTTCATAGTGCACCTTTTTCTCTTTCTCTTCTTCTCTCTTTTCCTCTCTACTCTCTACACTCTGAACCTAGGAAATACGAAATACAGTTTTGAGCTTGAGGTCGGCTCTGACTCTACAATGTACAACACGACTAACCAACCGACTGGACTTTTCGACTCCTCAGCAGAGACTAGAAATGGAAAAACAGCAGCAGCTTCTACCGAAATGAGACTCATTATATTACACCGTGTACAAAATGTACGCAGTAGTTATGAAACTTGAATTTTGAATTGGAAAATCGGAATGGGAAATGAATTGAAAATTGAGCTGAACCTTTCCCTTGAATATTTACATTGTGCTTTTCTCATCTTTATTCCATTTGAAATTTGAAATGACCATGTTTATTATTATTATTATTATTATTATTATTATTATTGTGGTTGTATTTTGAATTTTGTATTTGAAGGGTTCCTTCCACATTAAATATTAAATTCCTCACATTTATTTAACCATTACCTTCATAATGCTCTCATAATACTCACATAATATACACAGTACAGAGATTATATTACTTTTATTCATTATTTACACGCATTTAAATCCACATGGATAAAATATAAAGTATGAAATCCCATTGTAAATGTTAAATATGACCATTTCAAAGGGAATAATGAGAGTAATATTCTCCATCTCCTGCAGACCTTCGCATCCACAAAGTCTCAGTACATCTGATTGTAATTTATACTGTGAAAATATTTGAATTTAACATGCAGAGTGTGGATTTTTTGGATTGTGAATTGTGAGTGCCGTCCTGTTTTTTCCTTTTAAGAAAAATATCTGACTCCGACTCACTTGACTCCGCTCTCTCTCTCTGCTGGAGAATGGAAAATGGAGAGTGGAAAAGAAAGAGTACATCTTTTGGTATGAATATTGAATGTCCATGTACTTACTACTTTGTACATGGAACAAGTTGTAGATGAGATGAATTTTAGGATGTAGGACGAACAACGAACAACGAACAGAGAAAACTGGCTCACATTCCCAAAAAGCACAAAGCAAAGTTGAATCAAGAATCAAGAAACAGAGACAGAAAGTGTCCGAGGATGGTCAATGGTCAAAAATATAAAGGAAAATCCAGAGTAGAAAAAAATGACTGCTTTTCAGTTTGATTCAGTTTGATTCGGATTTATTTCATTTAGCATTTAGAATTACACACGTGTGTAAAAGAGAATACAGATTGCAGATCCATGTTTTGTGTCGGTTGTAAATGACACGAGGGATTTCATTTGTCTCTCATCTTCTATGATATCTGGTTGTTGGGTTTTGTTTGGTCACAGGTCATCAAAGGTCTGGAACATGGAGCATTGGAAATAATAAATAGAGTATTTGTATATGTTTTGTGTTGTAGATTGTGTGCAAGATTTGGCTAGATGAAAATATCAGTGAGGATTCTGTCGTCTCCTGTCCATTTAATGTCTTCTTTGTCTATACCTTTCAATTTTCAAATGTGTAATTGCAGACAGAAAATAAGATAGCAGAAAAGAGGAAAAGCTGGGACTGTTTTCTGTTTGTTATTTGTAATTATTCCTTTTGTTTTACCTACATGTTTTGCATTTAGCTCATGTAAAAATGTACAACTTTAAGAGCTAAACTAAAGTCATGTTCACTTCTCTCGTCTCTCATGTTTTCTCAGTTTTATTTCTCTTTCTCCTGTCAGTCCCCGTTCAACGTTCAACATTCAACGTTCAACATCGACAATTGACAACAACGGCGAAACCATTTGCAAGTACATTGTACGGATTTTGTGTGCTGAATTTACATGTACATCTGTACATTAAGAAACAAGAAGAAGAAGAAAGAGCAAATGTGAATTCATGTACATTTAAAACATGTCTAATCTTTTGTGTTTTGTATTTTGTACATTCGTAGTTTGTAGTTGGTCTATTTGTACTTTGTACAGAGATTTGTCACGCACACGTCGAGTTATGACAGTTGATTGATCGGACCAGATGTGAATTTGGATGTGATTCCATTCCATGTCATTCCTTTTCTATTCTCTATTCTCCCACTTCTCTCTCTCTCTCACTCTGTTCTGCACTCTGCATTGTGTTTTGTGTTTTGTGTTGCTCAATTGTACACAGTGCAAAGATGTGTGAATGAGGAAAGAGCAATTTTCTCCGGACTAAATTACAAAAGTACATCCAGAATACACAATCCAGTTCCATCTCAAATTCAGCTCGCATCTCCAATAATTATGAAAAATCTGGGGGAAACAGCAAAAATTAGGGAGATTGTCAATTGTCAAGAGTCAAGAGTCAAGAGTGACGAAACATGGAGCATTGTGGAGGCGTAAGAAGTGAGAAGAGGGAAACGCGATTGTCCTTGTCATTGTCATTTTTCAGTTTTGTAGAGAATCCTCATTCTCTTGTATAATTGGAATTGGAATCAGAATTGGAATGGGAATGAGTCCTCGTGTCATAATATACAAAATATTTACATGTTACATGTGTGCCTTGTGCATGCAGCGGACAAGAAAAGGGCAAGAGCATTTATAATTTATTATGTACTATTTATTATGCACAATCTAACACGATTCGATTGTGTTTTCTGTTTGACACATGATGGATTTCATATGGAAAACCCTGGACGAACAACGAACAGGGATGAATGAAAGAATGAATGAATGAGCGGAGATGTGATGTGAATTTGATACAGATGTGAAATTCCTCTTTAGCCTCTACTCTCTTTCTCCCTCTCTCTCATGTGCACTGTTTAATATCGAATTCTGTACAAAATTGCTCTTGTTATCATGATAATTTGATTATTTGTGTATTTTGTATTTTCCTTGCATCCAAATCTGAGCTCAACTGCACAGCATCCAAAAATCTAATATGTAATTTTTATTTATGTAAAGAAGGATCAAAATCCTGCTTGAGATTCTCAAGTATGAATTAAACTATAATTTCATTTTTCATGTAATATACATATAGTAATATACGTTGCACAATGCATCGTATTTTTTGTTCCGGGCTGAAAATTGAAAATGTTTTTGGAGGTTGCATTGTGCATTGTGCATGTTTTGTAGTCAATGCTGAAAATGTGTCAGTATTTATTTTCATTGATAGTAATTGATTTACATTTTACATGGACCATGTGTAATTTAATTGCATTTGCATTCATATTCAAATTCCTATTCCATTTTCTATTCTCGTTATTGAACTTGAAGCCTTCAAGTTTCGAGCTCCAAGTCCAAGGTGACTGACCCTCACACATTACGCATTACGCATTAATTTAACTACAATTATTATGCAACCCCACACGCACATGCTTTTTCCTATTTTATTCTCCATTGTCCAAAAACCGGGGTAAAAACCAGCAGAGACTCGAAGCTCGAAGCTCGAGACTTGAGAAGAGAGAAAATAGCAGAGTTGATCTGCACGTGGAGGAATAAAATACCACATCCCACAATCCAATCCAGTCCCATTCAATCCATGCAGTTTCAAGAAGAATTCTCAATGTTCAGAATTCAGAATGCAAGTATACATGTGAATAATACAAAATACAAAATACAAAAATACTTGGGAATAGCTCTTAATTTTCTTGTCTCTACTTTTCATATTTTAGATTTAGATTCTGGATTTTAGATTCGAGATTCGAGTTGTCCTGTAAATTTTCAGGAGGAGAGTCGGGTGCAAGTGCAGTGTGGAGCGGAGGAGGCAGGAGGAAAAGAGTCAAATTAAGGCCACTTTTGTAATAGTTGTCCACCCACATCAGAATAAATAGCCTCGGACCTCGGAAGAGTCAGAGGAATTCCTTTCAACTCGACATAGAGCTCATATTTAATATCGCTTCTTTTCTATTCTCAAATTGTGTATTTCGTATTTCTGGAGTCTCGATTCTCGAGTCTTCTTCTATTCCGCCTTATTCGTCTTGAGCTTCTTGGTTTTGTCTGGGTAATTAAGTCAAAGTCAAAGTCAACCTTTCGCCTTTTTCACTTTCAAATCTTCTTTTATAATGAATTTTAGGGAAAAAGTAATAGAGATAAAAATACAGATTTATTCAGTATTCAGTTGCAAGTTGGAATACGGAGCTCAGAGAGTCCAACCTACAAATTTTGTACTTTGCATCTCAACTCTGGACTCTGGTTTTTCTCCTTTCTCTTGTATACATGAATACTCAATACTCAAAACTCCATAGTCAAATGACAATTGACAATACCTTTATAAAATCTACTTGAATTCTCCATTCTCCATTCTGGATCCAAACTTAATCCAGTAATTATTATTCCATTACTGACGCATTGACGCGATTCCGCAGAGGAAAGCTGCTTAGCTGAATAATCACACTTTAAATATAAATAAAAATGTAAATATTTGCTCTCATCCCTCATCTTGAAGCTAGGACCTCGAATCAACAGAGAATCTCAAAATCCATCTTCCCTTTGACATTTCATCCGTGCATTCGCATAAATATTCAACGAGCTTTTTATAATAATAATCTCGCTCAAATCTCAAATCTAGTGTGAAAATGAACGAGTCCACATTGTGCACAGATATTTTCACGATTACTTTGTATTTGTTCCAATTTCGTTTTGTATTTTCTACAAGGTCAACCCTTGAATATTTTATTCAGTAATCAGGATAATTACTCGTGATATTTAATATCAATTCCAGATTCCAGATTCCAGTGTAAACTGTCAAGAAAAAAAACGCCGAGAGATTCAACATTGATTTCTCCCATTTTATTTTATTCTTTGTTTTCCTTTTAATTTTCCTACACTTTTCTGTGCATTCTGTTTTTTATTCTCTGTTCTCTGTTTTCTGTACAAATTGTGGATTGTCGAACAACCAGCTATAAAAATAGCCCGTAGTCAAGTGTCAGCAGCAGTCAAGAAAATGAATAGATAGACATCGCATATCAGATATCAGACAATCAGACATATTTACGTATGGATATAAAACATTAGAAAAATAAAGGCAATTCCATCCAAAATCCAAACAAAAAATCCATCCGAATTCTGCTTTCTATTTTCTATTTTCTGTTGATTGAGAATTGAGCCTCGAGCGAGTGAGAAATATTTTTATTTTCAATTCTCACCGAATGACTGACTGCAGACAAGTTCATGCTGCCTTTTAACTTTTAACTTTTAGCTCAAAACTCTAGATTCTAGATTCTAGAGTCAAAATGCCTCAAAACTCTTACAGTCAAGTCGAGTCAAGTCAAGATGAATCACCCACAACAAAATCATTATTAACGTCAACACAACACACAACACAACACATGGAAATGAAAAACACATTCAGTTTTAAAACAACAAAAAGAAAATGTAAGCAAAATGATCAATGATGTTGGATGTTCATCTCAATTCTCAATTCTCAAATCTCAAATCTCATTTGGTTCAACATTCAACATTCAACATGAAGTAGACTAAAAAAATAATACATTTGCGTCTCCATTTTTCATTTTAATGCATGTGGAAATGGAAAATAGAAAGTGATTTGAAATTTAAAATGTCGAGTTTTTCTAATAATAATTATTGTATTTTTATAGCGTATTTTTACCATTTCACTTGATAAAAGATGATGAGATTTGCTGATAATTGATAATGGAATTTAAAATGTGCGAATTTGTGATGGGTAAAAAGTAAAAAGTTTTAAAATGAAAAAAAATGAGGAGGGAACACTGACAAATTTATGGGCTTTTCAATATCCAATATTCAATATCGATCAGTTATAATTTACAATCTGCGTATTTAATTTTGAATATTATGCCCTAATATTTTGTTGTATGGAGTAAACAGTAAAAATTTGTGAACATTTATGAACTCTGATGATTCATGCGAAGAATTTGTACTGAAATGGAATCATAGAATTTGGAATTTGGAATGTGATCTCATTTCACAAAAATAAAAATAAAAATACAAAATGCGAATGACAAAAACACAAGCAGATGAGTATTAAACGCCTACATTATAAAATCCTGTACATTCTGAAATATTTTCTGAATGCAATTTTTCTGGGATCTGTGCTGTAAAATGTAAAATATCAGCCTATTTACGTACATGTGTGAAATCTAAATTCTCAATTCTCAATGTTAAAAAATGAGTGACAAATTAATACTTTTTGACTGCTAAATCCTCTGAATCGTGAGCATCTGCTAAAATTAACTGTTATGTCTCTGATTTCTGCGAATAAACTATCTTCTGCCTGCATTCCGTATTCTTTATTCCGCACTCTGCGCTCTGCACTCAGCACTTGTGCATTCAAAATCCAAAATGCACAGTATAAAAATCTCTGGCATCTTTGGTGAATGTACAATTCACAATTTATACGCCGATTCCAAGAAAATATTCAGTATTCAGAGAAACGAAAAACGGTAATGTTTTATACAGAATACGATCATCTTGCTTTTCCCATTTTCTATTTTCCCTCGTGGGTTTGAGGTTTCATGTTTGATATTAGCACTAAAAGTAAAAATATTTACTCGAGACTCGAGACTCGAGATTCGAGTATTGAGTACAGGACAACTGTGTTGTGCATTCTGCATGATGCAGTTTGTAGTTTGTAATTTGTGGTTGAAACGGTGATAAATTTAGATGTATTATTTGTAAAACAAGTGTCAAATCAATGTGTACGCCATTTTTCTTCAGAGTCAACAGCCAACAAAACAACACGAAGAATCAAGAAAGAGGAAAAAAGTTTGATTTTCAGTTCTCAATTTTCTCACTCTCACTTCTCACTTCTCATTTCTCGCTTGTGTATTGTGTATGTACAACAGAAGCATGTTGTATCTTGTATCTTGTTGATATTTTATATTTTATGGTTTATGTATATTATTTAATATTTAAGTGGGGGAAACGAGAGGCCGGAGCTGGAGGCTGCAGACTAACGATGGAAATATTGAGGATTGAGGATTCTAGATTCTAGATTCTACACACAATTTTGAGATTTGAGCTTTGAGCAAAGATGATGGATGAACATTGAACATGAAAAAAATAGTTGCTATCTGTTATTTATGGATATTTAAGCACTTTTGCTGTTTTGAGTTTAGAGTTTAGAGTTTAGAGATTAGTCCAGGTTTGAGATTTGAGGTTACTTGAAACTTGAAATTCGAAATTCAGAAGGCCGGGGCAAAAACAAGTCCATCACCTAATTAAACCTCAGTTTGTATCTGTACATAAATAATTATTAAGGCACTCGGGAGCAGAAAGATAACTCTTGTCTGTAGTCCGGATACTTGATACTTTTGAATCTAGTTATTATTATCAGCATGATTATTATTATTAAAGGTTATCATTTTTTCCTCACCTTGCTTCACTTTCTGGAGCTTTCTTCTTCTTTTCCTCCTCCTATTTCTCTTTTTTCTACTTATTCCCAGATTCCCAGCTCAGTGCTCAGTGTTCAGTGTTCAGTGTGGCCATAAATTATCATAATATGCCTAAACACCACACACCACACTCTACACTCTACACGATCTCTTTTCTCCCCTCCTAAACATTAAACATTCTATTCAACTGGTTATTTAAAAACCACTCGCTCTCTTTTTGTCTCGTATCTTTTTCTATGGACAAAATTCCCCTGTTGAAAATCCTATGACCAAATTTGGAACCTCTGACTCGGATTCTGATTCTGATTCTGATTCTGACTCTGACTCGGATTCTGACTCTGGATCTTGGATCTGAATCTGAATCTGAATCTGAATTAAGTCAGAGCGTAGACGAACCTCGGAAATATCAACATCAAACATCAACATATCAAAACATGGAGAGAAAAAGGGAAAGTGAGGATTTTTCCTCACGGCAATTCTATTAAATATTCAAGTAAATTCAACCTTCAACCTTGAGCATTCAGCTCGTCTTTTACTGAATATGGAATATGGAAAATTTTTACAGTTGCAAATAAATTCTTTTTCATTCATTTTCATTTCCCATTCATTCAAAATTGAATATTGTTTTCTGTTTTGTGCTATCAAGTTGTGGGTCTGTAAATTGTAAGTAGTAAATGTAGTGAAAAGTGAAGAGTGGATGCAGAAAGGAGGAAAACGGGAAACAGGGTGGGCTGAAATCTGAGATGTGAGATTTGATATGCAAGTGCATTATAATTGTACAAATAATAAATACTTTGTCTCTTGTCTCTTGTCTCCTGTCTACCACTCAAAAACGGGGTTAATTGGCTCATAAAATCTCCACTCTAAAGTCTAAACGAAAGAGTAAAGAGCAAAGAGCACTTGTTGGTTGTGGCTTGTTGCTGTAGGAAATGCGGAACAAATCCTTATCACAACTCGTAAATCCTAAATTTTCTACCTACATCACACATTCTCAATTCTCAAAACTCAACCTCCGAGAATCGAGAATCGAGAATTGAGAATGACTCAGAAATTCTGAGTCAAATGCACTCGAAATTCGAATGAGAGATGAGGAGATTTAGAATCTTGATAAAGAATGAGTAAAAAATAGAAATGTGATCAGTGATCAAGATATAGTGCAAGGACATGGAAAACCATGTAAATTTTAGCATAAAACACAAACTCCATTTCCTTTTTTATCAAACTCTTCATAGAAAACAAACTCGAGACTCTAGACTCTAGACTCTAGACTCGAGTTGAACTTTAAGCATGGAAAAAATGAATAAAAACAAGGTTTTTGAATATAGAAAATTGTATAGAAAATAAGATATGAATTATAAAAAAATGTAAAGTGTAAAATATAAAATGCCGTCTTATTTTTATGACAATTTTAACATGTTCAGTGTTCAACGTTCAACGTTCAGGCTGAAGTGAGAAGAGAGACGCAGCAGGAGAAAATTTCTGATATTTTTTTACAGACAACAGAGAAAACAAAGTTGGAGCATATTTCAGACTTGATTTTTGTTTCTGTCTTTTGTGTCTCGTGTCTATTGTCTATCATAAATGTCAAGTTGGTGGTTTGTGGTGTTTTTGTTGCTTGTCTCATTTGGGCTTTGGTTTTGGGTTTTGGACTTTTTTGTTTGTTTGTCCTCAATCCTCAATCCTGATCATCGCCATGAATTTCCCATCTTTTATCTTTTGTCATAATAATAATATTATGGACATTCCAAATTCCAAAACTCAAAGTACTTGTGCATTTTTACGTCAACTTGGCTTGTTTGAAATTCCTTTGCTTTTTTCTTACTCAATTTTTACTTGTCCTATAAATAATATCAAATTTAATGACTTGATTTTTACGCTTCATTTTTTTATGCTTTTATACTTTTATCAGCACAAGATCCAGAATTCAAAGATGATTTTCCTTGTTTTGTTACATAATTAAGAGCTAGCCCATTATTTTAGTACTTTGAACCTCATATAAATGGGAAATGGAATATAATATGGTGAATGCTGAATGGTGAATGGTGAATTTTGAATTAAAAAGTAAGGGGAAAAATTGAATTTGGAAAAGGGATGCCAAATTTGGTAGTATTTATTATGAGTCTTATCAAATCTTATATGCATCGAGTTTCGAGTTGATCTCAGTCTCCAGTCTCCAGTCTCCGGTTGCTCCTGACTCCTCAGATTGTTTTGTTTTTTCAAGTTTCGAGGATGAACAAGAAACAAGAAACAAGATGAAGAAGCCGAGTTAAAATACTCATGCTCTGTTTCTGTTTTTACTCCCAGATGCACAAAATTAATCTGGTTATAATAAAGAGATTTAAAACTTTTAATCTCTCTTGAATATAAAATATGCCCAATGCTGGATTCACAACGGACAACGGACAACGAACACGTTTCACTTCTCTCTCGCTCTTCTCCAGAAAAAATTGTACATGTTCCACTCTTAACTGTAGATTGTAGAGTGTAGAGTCAAGAGTGAGCAGTAGCAAAAGAATGAGTGCATAAAAATCTAAACCCAGATTTGGAACATGGAGCAGACTCTACATAATAAAAAACCATCTAAATCCATTGGTGAATGAATGATATCTCCAATAATAAAATGTCCAACTCGAAACTCCAATCCCAATCCTGATTTTTGCCTTGTATGAATAAAAAGGAGTGCGATTAGAGTGACCGTTGCCATTGTATTCCGCTCCATTCCAGGGATCAGATGCACAAGTTAACAGTCAAGAGTCTGGTAAAGTCAAGTGTCAATCAAGAATCAAGTCTCGGATCAGAATAAAAACGCCCTATAAAATAACAACAGCCTTTTGAATTCTCTGTGCTCTGTTCACGTAATTCCCAATCCAATAATATTATATGGAAAGAATCAAGAACATGAAGAGATCACATTATTCTCTCAGTAAGCTTCCACTTTCGAGTTTGGAGATTTGAGATTTATGCAGATCAGATTCAGATTTAGATTCAGAATTGAGAATTGAGAATGTACATGACGAATAAAGACTAAAGAGCCAGAAGCAGAAGCTGAATGAATGGAGAGAATGGAGAGAGATCTCTCAGGTGTGGCATCTGCAGTCTTCTCACTCATTCTTTTCTCTTTTTTCATTGTATTTAAAAATCCATACATTACATTTTATGTACGTTGTAATGGAATCATGGATGGATGAAAGATGGGATTATTTTATTAAAAGTGTTGTGATGGGAGTCGGGAGGATCCGATCCACAATCGAGAAACCAGAAACAAGAATTGAGGATGGAGAATGGAGAATGAGGAAATGTGAGATTTCAACTTGACTTTTGAAGGGTTTTCAAAATATCATCATCAAACGGATTATGCATCATCATCATCTAACATCTATATTTTACATTCTCAGGGATGAGCAATATGGAAAAATTTAGAGGTTCTTGCTTTTGGTTTTGATTCGGGAGGAGAAAGGTTGAAAGTTGAAAAAGTGTGTCATGTCTGTCATCTCCCATCTCACTCTTTTCTCTTTTCATACCTTTTTTCATCCTTTCAGCATTCAAAGCCGCTCCTGTTCTCTACTAATTTAATCCGTCCCAGCCTCATTTTAATAATGTCTCAAATCCCAAATCCCAAATCCAGAATTGAAGAACAAAGAACAAAAACAAAAAAGATGATACGCCAGAAACCATATTTAAAATTCAAAATTCAAAAGCCCACCATTTTTATATTTTTGGAAAACAATGGAAAATGGAAATTTGGAATTTGGAAATGAGATTACTCAAGATTAGAGATTAAAGCTTAAAGCAGACGCTAGTATTTTTACCAACTACCAATTCACAATTCACAGCTCTCCACTCCTCTTCTTCTTTTTCTAGAATGCTAAATACTTTCTCTTTTATCAGAAATCAGAAATCAAGAAATCAAGAAATCAAGGCGTCAATTGACTTGCCTATTTTTGCAAAGTATCTCTAAAGTCTAATAAAGACTAAATAAAATAAAAGTACAATTTTTATATTTCATGTGCTGCAGTTTTGAATTGATTTGTGTTGAATTATTTCCATATTGGATTTACAATTTACAATGTACAGTGTACAGTAGACCGCGTCACTTTTCACTTTTTTGGTCCCAGTCAAATTGCGAACCCTTCAAATCGTTCCTTTTGATGTAAGGAACAACCTCTGAAAATTTCAATCCATTTGCTTTA
>JAQGBH010001073.1:0-37083 GCA_034698265.1 Sminthurinus aureus | reverse complement strand
AGTGTTTTGCTAAACCATTTAACCAAGACTTGTGGATGGTCCAAAAAACTCGGAACAATGAAACAAAGGAGCAGATGTTAGATGTCGCTGGGAGGAAAAAAGTTGAGAAACAGCTTGAGAAAGAAACGCTTGACGAATTGCCTGATGAAATGTCTAACAATCCAACAAATGCTCCACAGTGTGAACCCCAAAAGAGCCAAAATGATAAAATATCAACAGATGAGAGAGAAGCAAACACAACCTATGAAACTATTCATGAGGTCTGCTCTTATGGATTATGTTTAGTGGGACCCAATGGAGTAGAATTGTGTGAATATTATTCAAAAAATGAAGGCAATGAGGAAGTTATTACCAGATTTTTGAAAAGGTTATTACAAATTGCCGATGAAGTAAATCATAAAATTCAAACTACAAACCATCCTGCAAAAATTACCCAAGAAGAGAGAATTATCCATGAGCAAGCGACTCATTGCGAGTTTTGTAAGTGTGAATTTCAAACAAGCAACCCCAAATGTCTGCACCACCACCATTTCAAAAATGCTGAGATAACAGGAAGCAATTATGCTGGAACTATATGCCAGAAATGCAACTTGGCTGCCAAACCCAAGCCTCTCCTATGTGCACTGTCCCATAATTTGTCATCTTATGATTCAAGGGTTATAATAAAAAGTCTGGAGTCCGGAATTGTAAAATCTATTAAAGTAATCCCTAAGAGCGAGAGCAGATTCCTCGGTTTTGTGTTAGACAACAAAGTTAAACTTCTAGACTCTTTAATGTTCTTGAACTCAAGTCTGGATAATCTATGTCAAATTCTCCGAGGCAAAGAAAATAACCTAAATGCATTGTCTAAAATTTTTCCATATGTAGCCAAGGTTTACGGTACAGAACATTTAGATCTTCTTTGCGGTAAATTGCCTTTTTGCTACAGTTATCTTTCAGGGCCAGAGGTGTTCAAGCCCGATGTCCCTCTTCCCCCGCAAGCTCAGTTTGACAATTCTTTGAAAAATGTGAAGTGCACAGACGAGGAGTATTTAAAAGCTTGCAAAATCTATGAAGTTTTTAAGTGTTCTTGTTTTCATGACTTTTGCAAAATATACCAGTTGGTGGATTGTTTAATTTTGAGTCAGGTTTTTGAATCATTTCGCCAAGTTAGCTATAAAACGTTTAAAATTGACTGTCTACATTTTTACAGTTCACCAGGATTTGCATTCGCAAGTGCTCTGAAAATGAGCGAATACGACCTTGAGTATTTGACCTCAATAGAACAGATTGAGTTCGCTAAACGTGGGCTCAGGGGCGGAATTAGCCAAATTTCGAAACGTAAGGCCGTGGCCAATGACCCCAGGTTAAAGTCCTTTGACCCCAAAAAGCGCCCTTCCTTTCTCATTTTCGCAGATGCCAATAGTATGTACCCATATATACTAAGAAGAAATTTACCCTACAAGAACTTTGAATGGATGAGCAGTGAAGAACTCAAAGCTCTTGAGGAAAACCCTTTGGAGGTACTTAAAAATGTTTCCTTAGACAGTGAAGATGGAGCAGTTGTGGAAGTTGACCTCGAAGTCCCAGAAAGTGCTCACGAGATCTACGATCAATTTCCAATGGCGCCGGAGCGACTAGCTGTGGACATTAGTTTACTCAGTAACTATCAAATAAACCTCGCCAAAAAGAACCAGTTGAATTTGAACCATGCTGTGAAGCAAGAACGACTCCTTTTGACCTTGCTACCCAAAAAAAGATATGTTGTCCACACAAACACATTAAAATACTATCTCGAGCATTCAATGCAGTTAAAAAAAGTCCACAAAGGGTTAAAATATAAGCAGATTAACTTTTTGCAAAAATTTATCGATCAAAATTTAGCAAAGAGAAAGGAATCTCAATCCGCCTTCGAGAAAGGGTTATGGAAGATCTACAATAACTCAATTTTTGGCAAAATGATTGAGGATCCGTTAAAGTTTGTGAATGTGCAAATTTGCCAAAACCGTTTGGACTGTTTGCGACTTTTGCGTCATCCCAACTTTAAAAGTTTTACTATACTCAATGATGAGATATCAATTTTGACAACAACAAAAGCCTCAATTGTGTATGATCGATTCCCTTTTATAGGTCAAAGCATCCTTGATAATAGCAAGGTATTGCTGTATCAGTTCCTCTATGAAGGGCTGAGGTCACAGTTCAATGACCTCGATGTTCTTTTTTCAGACACTGACTCAATCTTAGCGCATGTCTTTTGCACAGAACAAGAATATTATCAAGGACTTCAAAATTTGAAGCACATGTTCGATTTTTCGAACCTCGAGGAAGGAAATCCCCTTCACAGTTTGAATAATTGTGGTGTGGCTGGCGCATTCAAACTTGAAGCAGACTTTATACTTGAATTCTTGGGAATCAGTACCAAAACATACTCAATCCTCTTAGCGCCACCTCGTGGTGAAGAAGAAAAACATGATGAGGATGAGCGCTCGATACAGAAGTCAAAAGGAGTCCCCAGTTGTTTCATGCGAGAGAAAAAGCATGAATTTTTTCGGTCAATAATCGAAAATGAAACTACAGCTGATGTAACCTGTAAACATATCCGCGCAAAAGACCAGCAGTTAATGACAGTGAGTATTAAAAAAAGGGGGTGGAATCCGTTAGACCTCAAGCGATTTTCAATCGATAAATATCACTCTTATGCCTTCGGAAGCAAGCTCATAAGAGAGCTCAGAAAACGTCAACATTCACCAGACCCGGATGAGGGTCCTCCATCAAAAAAAAGAAAAACTGAATAAATAGCTGTATATTATTGTAAAATTTTTAGTTTTTAATGTACTTTCAAGGATGACTGATGAGTCTTTTTCCCTTTCCCTGGTATTTCCTTGTACGATTTCGATAGTAGGACCCAGTTTCTCTGGAAAATCCCAGCTCTGTGCACGCATCATACGTGAAAAGAACAGCGTTTTTGATAAGGAAATCCGTCGTGTAGTGTATGTTTATAAACATTGGCAAACCCTCTTTGATGAACTTAAAAAATATGATAATTCCATTATTTTTACACAAGATTTAAGAAATATTGAAAACTACCTTACAAATGATAACACACTGCTCATATTGGACGATTTAATGATAGAAGCTGGGGGTGAATTAAATGAAATAGTGAATTCTTTGTTTATACGGACTGCTCATCATCGAAATCTTGCGTGTATTATTTTACTACAAAACCTATTCCCCAAAAATTTACGATTAGTGAGCATAAATAGTTTATACTTGGCGGTCTTCAAGAGTCCACGTGACGCCAGTAGTATTGTTTCGTTAGGACGTCAATTCTGTCCTCACAATACTGGATATCTCGTATCAGCATATAAAGAAGCAACTAAAAGACCGTATGGTTACTTGTTCTTCAATTTTACCCAAAACCATCCCGATTCTTTAAGAGTGAGAAACTCGATATTTGATGACCCGCACCTAGAATTTTACGTCCAGACAAATGGCAGATGCTAAGGAGAACAGTGTATTTTTAAACAAGCTCGCACACGAGCCCAAAGCGAAAGCTAAAGTTTTAATTAAAAAAGCAACTGACGATGAAATTCGACTTTTGATTGAACTGATTCTAAATTTTGAACAACTGGGTGAAACCGAGTGCGACAAAAAAATAAAGAAAAAAGTTACATCTCTACAAAAACTAAAATGGAAATTGAAAACTGCTCGATCGCTTTTAGTTAAACATATTGACATAGTTCGAGCAGTGGTTAGTATTGCTCTTGTTTTTATTATAAATTCTGAACTCTGTGAAATGTTTTAATGGAGGTCTACAAAGCTGTAAAATTATCCGATTACAACAGACTATTTAATAAAGTGAGTAACGAAAAAATGGATCTGGACCTTTCGACATTAGTTTCAATGCTCAAACCAAAACAACGCACAAACGGTGAAGCTCTATTATCACTACTTACACGAGGAGTTGACTTTGGCTGGGATTCTGAGGGACAAATACGGTATAAAGACACTACAATACCTAAAAGTAGCATTCTAGACTTGGTAACATATGCAACAAAAGTAAGTTCTACTAAAAGATACGATTTGATTGGACTGGACACATTTGTCGCCGTATTGAAAGAGTATAATATACCTCTTAATATTCTGTCTCCTCCCATTAAAGAACTTATTACTGGAAGCCCTACATTTAAACATCCTAAGCCATACTTCAATAACTGGAAGAAATTTATAGGATAAAACAGGGAACATTTCATCTTTTTGTTCAGTTCTACAAAAACAATTGATCAAGATGGATTCCAAACGTGATGGTTTTTATATTGAGGTCAGTAATGCCTCTAATCCCGGCTCAAACTATATAATCAGTCCTTTATTTGCTCGCCTAAAGCTAGAGGGGCATTATGATGTTGGAGTAACAAATGTTGAGTATGCTTTGGGAAAATTTCCAAAATTTGGAACCCAGCCTGATGATGGACTGGTTCAATTAACTATCGGCGATATTGATGATAATTCAATACTTTATAATATTAAAAAGATCAAAGATGATCCCGAAGATTGGATTACCGTCACAAACGATCACATGCGCGAGTTAAGAGCACCAGTCAAGTTCTTTATCGAGAACGCTGAGCCTCACCAATATTTTATCATCAAGAATCAAAGTTTCACTCACACATTAATTATGCCAAAAAAACTCTGTGAGATTCTGGGTTTTAAATACCATGAGTTTGCTCCAAATAGTAGATTCCGGGGAAATTATCCTATGTCAATTCTGGGTTTTGAAAAGTATCCCGCGGATGCAAAAATTGAACTGCTTTTTGTAATAAAACCAACTGTGCATGATTTTCGTATTTTTGAAACTCCTCCAGCAAATTTTACTGAAATTATTACTAAATTAAAAGCTATACTCACAGCCAGACATTTACATTCCATTACTGCTACTGTTGATTCTACGAATGAAACATGGACAATTTCACCTCCAGTTGTTACTGAATCCAGCAGAAGCGTGGTGAATAAAGCATATTCCTTAAAATTTTCCAAAAATCTCCTACGAATTTTAGATTTGCCTGAAGATTATGTTTTTACAAATAAAAACCCAGTCACAATGTCAACAGAAATCCCCTTTATTATGAATGATAAGAAAATAATGGTTTTTATGGACGGAATTAAACCATCTCTTATGAACAATAAGCTTTTACCACTTTTATGTACATTTTGGCCCAAAAAAGTTGAAAATGAACTACAGCATGAGATATTTGAAAATGTACGATATGTAAAATTAGAGAAATGCTACTTCAATTATCTAAAACTCTATTTAAAGAATCAATATCTAGAAGACCTTTCATTCGCTCAGAATCCTTTGACGATTCAACTTCACTTTAGACCATCTAAAGTATGCGAGAAGTAACGTGTACAGAAAGTGGGTGTACAGTAATGAATAAAAAAGTAAATCCAGCTCAAAGTGGGCTGAAAAAGCTCAGAAAAGTTAGACGAAGAACGAGAAAACCCAAAACTATTAAGCACAAGGCAAGCAAAAAGAGCAAAAGGAGATCAAGAAAACGAAGGAGAAAGAAAATATAAGCATCAACGTCTTGAAAAAACCTTCATTCTAATAAAACACTCCAGAAACAAAACATGACAACACCAACGGCACCCATAAAATTCCCAAATACCAAAGATTCAACTCGTCCTGAGTTGGATTATTTTAAAAGCATTCCAAGTGACACGTCTGTTGATGGATGCTTTTACGAGACCCTAAGAAGTCCTTTTGATTTAGAAGACCGTCATGCGCCTATAGAATTTGAGTATCTAAGCAACACTCCAGCGTATGTGGATTTAAATTCCTCATTTATTTACATTGTCGGAAAAGTAGTAAAATCTAATGGAACTGCAATCAAGATGGATGGCTCCACGCCTGACAACGTGTCTGTTGTAAACGCTCTCCTACATAGCCTTTTTGAGAATGTTATAGTTTCTCTTAATAATGTTGTGGTCTCTGAGTCGCGAGGCGTGTACCCATTTCAAGCCTACAACAGACTTCTACTTGAAAATGCTGAAGGTACCAAGAAAACTGAGCTTAGTTCTCACCTTTTCTTTGCCGATACAAATCCAGAACTTGGAGCTGCAGGTAATCTAGGATGGAAAAGCCGACAAGATTTGATAAAAGACTCTGCAAGTGTAGAGCTTTGTGGAAAATTACAAAGCGATATTTTTGATTTACCAAAATACCTCCCTAATGGAGTTAAAATCAAAATTAAATTAATTAAACACGCTCCTGCTTTCTATACTTGGCAAACAACTCAACCCACAACTGAAGCACCCACAACCTACATGTTTAAATTCGAAGAATGTCAATTTATGCTAAAGAAAATGTTAGTGAATAGCTCTGTCACAAATAAATTGGATGCAGCTTTAAACAAAGGACAAAAGCTATATATTCCCATGAAAAAAACAGTGACTGAAATTATAACTATTCCAAAAGACTTGTTTGGCTTTCAAACTGGTACGCTTTTTGACGGTTTACTGCCGGAAAAATGTATTGTAGAGTTTGTAAATGCGGAAAGTTTTGTCGGTAAATACAGTACCAACCCCTTTAGTTTCAAGCATTTAAATGTAGAAAATGTAACAATAACCAAGGAGGATAAAACAAATCTTGGAGAGGAAATATCTATGGACTTTGCATCTAAACGATACATTATGGGATATAACAGCCTCTTCCAGAATGTAGCCAAAGGTCAAGATGGAAATTATCTCAGTCGTGATCAATACTCGACAGGAGAAGGTTTTGCCATATGGTCATTTGAAGTCCTTTGTCCCAGTGATCCTGATTCTTTTGTCCCGCAAAAAAAAGGCTCCGTCAAAGTCAGCGCTCGTTTTAAAACAGCTCTAACTGCTCCTGCTGTCGCTATCATCACTGGATATTTTAAGAACATGCTTGAAATCTCAGGCAAACTTCGTACAATTAAAACTATTCTATAAAAATATGCTTTATGTATAACGTTTTGTAAAAAACTATATGCTGTATGAATAACGTAAACACTATATGCTGTATGAATAACGTAAAACTATATATTGTATGATTAACGTAAAATTTATGCTGTAAATATGCTTGTAAAAATTTGAAAAATTCCAAAAACATTTAAAAATAAAAAATCCAAAAAACCAACTTTATTCATTGATACACATTATTTACATTTTTATACATACATCACTCAACTTTACTAATTTGTTGAGCATAAAACTTTCCACGAAGAATATTATTATCTATGTCACGCAAGACATATACAGGAGGGTTAGTCATAACTACTTTGTCCACATAAAACAGCTCTTCATTATAGGACTTTTTATAACCTTTTTCAAAAATATTTTTCACTTTGGATGTAATAACTGCATCTCCTTCCTTAATTTTGGGATCTTTTATAGGTTGTTGCAGATATTTTTCATAAATTGTTTTCCATACTTCATCTTCATTCTCGAACGTTACATCCTTTGGTGCCATTTTTATAGCTTGATTTTTAGTTGAATTGTATGATTTGACGAGATTTGGGAGAGCATTCAAATATTTCTTTCCATTTGTGTACGTCAGATAGCGCTGTATTCGTCCCATTAGTGTTCTTATAGCAATTTCTGCTTGGGCTGCCTTTGTTGTGTCATAAGAGTGCAGGATTGTAACATTTTTCTCCTTGAAAAGCTCTAACACGTGCTTGTTTAACCATTCTTTGCCCTGATCCAAATGTGCATATCTCCATGCTTGTTTACTGTCGTCGAAAAATTTTTTGAATGCAGCTGCAACATTTGGACCACTTTTTGATTTAATTGGATAAACGTACATAAATCTACTAAAACTATCCACAATCAGCAACAAAAAATGTATCCCTTTATTAACTCTTGCTAATTTAGATATATCTAGGAGGTCTCCAGAAAATTGAAACCCTTGAAAATGAACCATGATCTTTCGTCTAGGGAACTTCTTCCTTATCGGACGATGAAGGTAGATTTCCTTGAGTTTATTTAGTTCTTTCACTACAGCATCTTTATTTTTAAACTTGCGGTTTCTGAGGAAACCTGAAGTGGCTTGAAAACTGCCACTTAAATTGACATTATAATATTGCCTTTTTACACTGGCTGCAAGTTTCTTACCCATTTTGTGCTAAAATTCAACTGAGACTGTATTTGGAAAAGCATGCTCTTTAATGTGTGTTTTTTCGTATCAAGTTTTGTAAATATGCTTCAAACCGGCATCTACAGTTGTACTCACACGTTGAATAGCATGTTTGGTTTGTAGAGATTTCTTTAAAACATTCTTGACATATTCTGTGTGATGTATAGTCTGCAAAAATATAACTTACTTGAGATTCACGTTCTCCACCACAAACACAACAGTTTTTGTCTGCGTAAGCAGCTTTAACCCATAAAGCTGGATAATTAGTGTCTAGTGTATGTGTTATTTGATTTATTAAAGGTTTATATTTTGCTAGAGTAATATTCACGTCTTCCATTTCACTTATACATACAGAACAATAGAGATCAAATCCCTTATTCTTGTTGTAATACCAGAAAAGTTGTAGATCATCTTCATGAGTATAATCTATCCATTTCCAGCCACACTTTGTACATAGTAAATCGTACTGAGATATAGATTCTTCACACGGAACACCCGTGTCCTTTTGCGTCGGATGTGATTCCACATGATCCGTATAAACACTCAGATCGTAAAAGCGTCCTCCACAGAATGCACACTCAAACATTTTGCTAGATTGTGATGCTTCCTTGAGAAACTCTGAACAAAGACTGAAGAACGTGTTGTTTTGTGTATTATATTTTTAGTAGGAATCAAAACCCAGATGTTCGTGTATTTGATATCTGGGTACACCGTGCAAACGTTTAAGAAAACGTGAATAGCCGCAACGGCAATCCCAAAAGCTTCTCAACATTGAAAGTTTCTTGTCCTTGACGTATGTAAAACAGCTGGGGCATAGTTTATGTGCTGAATAATCTGCAAGGCTGTATATATCGGGTGTTTCATTTTTTAGACAAAGGCAGCAACAACCATAGTTTGATTTAATTTTCAACCACAGTTTTTCATCTACACATTGCATTGGATGCTTCATTTTTATTATAGTATCTGCGTGTTTTGCTTTAATTATCTTTCTCATATCCTTCTCTTTTATACAGTTAAGACACATTGGAACATACTTCAGATAAACAAAATCATAATATTTATATAGTTGTAGTTTGTAATTGTCATCCAGATCAATTAACCAACGAAAACCACATTCTGAACAACAGCAATGATACTTATGAACTGTATTGAGCTTGCTTATAATATTATGTTTTTTGAGTAGGTGCGCATTTACATGTTCTTCAAAGAGTAAAATATCTTGAACTCCATGCGAACAAAATCCACAAACAGGCATATTTTGAGAATGTGCTCAGACGATTTCGAACTAGAAACTAAACAAAAATAATCAAAACTCTCGTGTTTTAAAAAAACTGGTATTAAATACTCTAAAATAAAAATTAATCTTGAAATTTATTTTATGCAAATCTCTGTTTTATTAAATTTGCGGGTTTTTGTTGAACATATTCAGCGTATCGACAACGACAGTCAGAGAAACCTCTCAGCATTGAACATTTCTTATCTTTAACATAAGTAAAACAACTGGAACATATTTGATGATCGGGATACTCTGCAAGAGTATATAAATCATTAAATATTAAATCTAAACAACGGCAACAACAATCTTGCCTGTATTTGCATTTTACCCACAGTTTTTCATCAACACACTGAATTGGATGAGTAATTTTTGCTATAGAGTCTGCATATTTTACTTTAATTATATTTCTCATTTCTTTATCCTTGATACATTCAATACACAATGCTAAACGTTGTTGACGATTAGGTTCATAATAATAATATAGTTGCACTGTTTCATTTACACTTAAATCAAGTAACCAACGATAACCACATGCGCCGCAGAAGCAATGATACGTATATGCAGTATCGGATTTGCTTAACAGAAAATCTTTGTTAAGTATGTGTGCATTTACGTGATCTTCATAGAGTAAACTCTCAATCTTAGTTGTACAAAATCCGCAAAAAGCCATATTTTGAGTACGTGTTCAGTTGATTTCTTACTAGAAACTAAACAAAACGCGATCAAAACTGTCATATTTTAACGAAAAAGGTTAGTAAATATTCAAAAAGTGGTCAAATATACTTTGAATTGCACAAGAAACGAACCTCAGTCACTACTTTTACGTGAGTTGTGTTAGAATTTTGATCAAAAAGTGCACAAAGTATGAGAAACTTGCATAAAAAATAGCATCAAAAGTCAAAAAGTTGTATGACCTGAACGAGATTTGAACCCCCGCCGCAACTTTTATCTGAGTTGTGTTACAATTTTGATCAAAAAGTACAAAAAGTATGAGAAAATTGCATGAAAATTGACAAAAAATACTTTACTGTCGTCAGGAATCGATCCTTCGACTCTTTGTATGCAACCTTTAGTTGATTCTCACTGCACCACAAATATGAATTGGAGTCAGCAGCAGTTTTACGGGTATAGGTACATACGTTCAGTGGTGTGAGAGAAAGAATTTCGTTATCTGGACTTAATTAGCATATCACATTCCCTAAATTAGTTTATTTTTCTATTATTTTAAGTCAAGGTACACTCGATAACCTTGACTTTACACCTAAATTTAAAAATTTTCCACGAGATCCTGGATTCTAGATTCTAGATATTTACAAAAATCCGATAATTTCACCAAAAAACAGAGGTTTTTTCATTAAAATGGTAAGTTTTACACTTTGTTTTCATTTTCTTATACAAAAAATTTATGTATATTATGTATATTTCATATAAAATATACCCATACTAAACTATAAATGTAATTTGTTGTGTATTTTCTAGATGAGCTGTACCAAATTCAATTTGAGCTGTGTATTGTGTGTGTCTGCAGGATGCAGATTTCACATAAATGAAGATGATCATCATCAGTGTGTTTTAAATTCCTGGGAGGCGGAAGGAGCTACACTCGCTGTGTACAAGGGCGTTGGAAGCTGCCCTGAATTCTTGATGGCTACAACAACGACAACAACATCAAGTCCTTCTATTCATTCCGATGAATTTAGTGGATGGCAAAGTAAGTTTAATACATAATATTCAATGTACAAAATACAATGTGCAGTGTGCAGTGTACAATATACAATGTTTAATGTACGATATACGATATACGATGTATGATATACGATGTGCGATATACGATGTACGATATACGATATACGATACACAAAATACAATATATTGTTTTACTTTTTCCCCCTTCTCATAGTCTTTGCCATTATTACGCACATCGCTTACGCTTTGACTGTGATTATCATCGCCGGCTCTTGGATATATAAGAAGAGGGAGAAAATCCGTCAAAGTGTGGCTATACGGAAGATTGTAGAATGGAGCCGTTGGATTGGAAACTCGTGTCGTTCTCTTTTTAGTAGAGGAGAAATAGACTTAGAGCAACACAATCAAAATGAGGAAATTATCCCCAACTATAATCCAGTTCGTCCAAATCGCAATGCTCATCGTGGTCTCTCCTTTCTCCATACTCTTGAACCACCCGTAGAAATAGAGGGAAGAGCTCGTTCCTTCATTGGAGAAAGAGTACCTCCACCATCCCCCCAACGTCGACATTATCACTTGAGAAGCACATGCAATCCAAATACATGTCTCGAATAATTGCATTTATACATATACATATATATCCATTTTTCTTTTGTAAGCGTATGTGTGTGTGTATGTGTGTGTGGGGATGAAAAAATAAAATCGATTACTAAATTTTATATCTTTTCCGTCTAAGTTTTACACTTTTTTTCATTAATAGCGGGAAAATATGTTCAAAAAAATTTGATCCTACTTTATATTGTAGTATAATACGATGTTAAATGTTAAGTATACAGTATAAAGTATAATACATAATACGATGTTAAATGTTAAGTATAAAGTATAATACATAATACGATGTTAAATGTTAAGTATAAAGTATAAAGTATAATACATAATATGCTGAAAAGTAGTTAGCCTGTTTTGGTATTGATAAATAAAAACAAGTAACAAAACACCGGAGTTTTGTTACTTTTATTTTTGTTTATCAATAATAATTATTATTATTGTTGTTTAATGTAAAAATACCTACATATTATATTATGTTATAGAAGCATAAAATGAATTAAGGGTTAAGTTCTACTAATATTTTGCATGATTGCAAAATATAACCTAACCTATTCTTATTCCAAAAAATAATAATTTATAATAATTAATAATATTAGCCATAAATTCCAAGCTGTTTGAATAATTTGGAAGCGTAGAGATTTAAAATTGTGGGTTTATCCATTCTATGGTTTCTTTAACTAATAAATAAAGAAGCAATATGTCATTGGTAAATTAAAAAAGCATTACTATCGCTATAATAATAAACACAAAAAAACTATTTTATGCTTTGTAAAAAGAAATACCGCATTTTATTTTTAAGTTTTCATGAAAATTCAAATACATTTGCAGTATAAAGTATAAAATAAAATATAAAATCCAGGCATTTAGCATTTACGGCACACAAAGGAGAATAAAGAGTAAAGTGACAATATATTTAAAATGATATAATAATATATATTATATAGTGCATATTGGTAAAGAATAAGTTCCTTGTAATTTTATACGGTTCTCTTTTGGCTGTAAATTATATATATTATTACTATGTTGTACAAGTTTAAAAAACATACATCAATCTCTATAAGTTTTAAGTGAAAAATATAAAACACAGCTCATTTTCATCATTTTTCTTCAAACAAAATTACATGTATTTAAAATTTAAAATATACCAGCTTTAATCTTTCAAAATTCCGGTATTTTGAAAGGTTAAAAGCATTGTTTATATTATTTGTGATTTATTTAATTATTTATTACACCACTCTTTATACCATATCATTTCCTCTAAACGTGAAACTAAAATTCTAGCTCTTCTTGCTCTTGCTATTGATGATAATTCTGAAAATAGTCTTTCAACACACGCGGATGTTGCTGGTAAGCTTAAATAAAGCATTGCTTTTTTTGACAAAAAATCATAACCTGTACTAGACTTCCAAAACTCTATGGGGTTACATTTTGGATTAACAGAATCATCCAAATATTTGGATATTTCAGAAATTTCAAAGTTATTACTCATCTGTACAGGATTTTGTTTTTTAGCCCCAATTTGCATTCTTTCAAAAATTGAGAGTCCTTTATTTGTACCTAATTCTTCTACTTCTGGTTCTGTTGTTAAATTTGAGCTTGCATTCACATCTCTCAAGTAAAGCTCACAAACCTCTCTTGCTAGTTTTTGAGTAGGAATTTGAACGAAACTTGGATCTTCCGTTTCAGCTTCTGTATACAAAAAAGGCAAAAGAATATGTGTGTTAAGCTCATTATTAACATCTTTTCTTACTTTGTAAATTGTAAAGTATAGCATTGAAAACGATTTCAAAAATCCGGTTTTTTGAAAAAGTTATGTTAAATTTTAAAAATATCAAGTTAAATATTCTGTTACCAAAAGCTTTGAATACGTTCAACTTCAGTCTAGGATCCAGTGCTGTCGCTAAAATAAACGCAGGCTTGTTTACAATGGGATCGAATCGAGTTTTGACCTGTTTCAGTAGATCTTTCCTTAAACTCTCAAAATGATTGATGTTCTCCATTTCCTTCAAATCTGTGACAAAGTAAAATAATGTGAAGAATACAAGTGTGTAAACACATTTATAAAAGTATAATATATAATTCATATTAAAGTAAAAACTTCAATATATAATATGCTGTAAAGTATAAAATATAATACATAATTCGATGTAAAGTATAATAATAATATATAATCTAAAGTATAAGGTTTAATACATAATACAATGTTAAGTATAAAGTATATTATATAGTATTCTGTTCAAAAGTTACCTTTAAAAGCTTCTGCAACACCAGGTATTACCAAAGATGACGTTACACCATCTCCTTGAAGACTATCTGTCAGACAACAAAACGGCTTTAAGATTTTCATCAGTTCCTGTATTTGTTCTAAGTGAGACTGTGTAAGGTCGCCTGGATGTCGTTTTTTTTCAGAGGAGGTTTTTGCTTGTAATTTTGCTTCATTGAGTAGTTCTTGAACAGCTTTGAAAACCTTTTCCTTAAATATGTAAAGGTTTTCAGTTACAAGAATATATGCATTATGAATGGTACATACACATATTACAAATAACAAATATATAATATAAATTACTAGAAATAAATGAAGGAACAAAAATCCGGTTTTTTGTTCCTTCAATCTATTTACTAGAATATATTTATTATTTATTATAATGATTTTATATTTTATACCTCACTTAACCGTCGAAGAGCGTCATAAATATAGTTCCATCGAGTCACACATGGACGCACTAGTCCTTTCCCAACCTTCTTTCTTAATTTTGACAACCAGTAGGAAGAGTTTTGAAAAAATTTGATTGTTTTATGAACAAAAGCAATTAAACGTTGAACTTTCTTTTTCGGAATTCTTTTGGTTGTTTTGGAATATGACGGATCAGCATTAATAGTATCATTAAGACGAATTGAAGAATTTATAGCCAGTTGTAGGGTATGAGCACAGCATGGTATTCTATCTTTATTTGGTTGAAGGGTTTCGGTAACTTCGTTTAAAAGTTCACTGGAAATTGTAAAATCCGGTAAATCATTCTCCAGTTCATCTAAATCTTCCCATGTATCATCATCATCATTATCTTCACTATCACTTCCATCCGAACCAATATTATTATTGTTTTCATGAGAAGATTCTCCCTCTTCTCCTTCTTCTTCTTCTTCTTCTATTTCAAGATTTTCAAATAAACTAGTATCATCTAGGTCGAGGTCATTTACAGCTTTCACAAGATTTGCTCCATTATCAATGACTATAAAAGAAACCTAAATAAAAATCAAATTAATCATAAATAATGATACTATAGAAAAGTACAGTATTGATAACTTAAAAGACAAAAAACCGGATTTTTGTCTTGTTTAAATTTTATACCATTTTAAAAAAGAACCTAAATGACGACAGAAACTAAAACTATTGATTACGATATGCGATAAGAAGTATAATATAAGTATGTTGACTATTATCAACCATACCTTATCGTTTAAGCCTCTTTTTTCAAGTATACTATTTATGTTTTCTTTTAAAGTGGCAGCATCATGTTTATCATTAATTTCACAAACTCCAACAGTTTTCATCACCCTTTTCCCCGTTTTATTGATGTAAATTACTCGAACTCCCATTATACCATCCTTTCTTTTTGAAGTCCATATGTCTATACACAGACTACAACCTTTAATTTCTTGAATTTCTTTTAAAAGATCCGGCAGTACCTACAAAATGAAAAATAAAAGTAGAATACTGAACATTCAATAATACAAGTAAAAGAACCGCATTAAAACCTTCAAAACATGAATTTTGTACACAAGAATGTTTTTACTAAATGATATCTTGACTAGCTGAGAAATAAATATATAATATATATACAACTGATAACACATAATATATAATATATGCATAATGCATCATGTCTATAAATTGTTGATTCATCAAAAATCCGGTTTTTTGATTAATATGTTTACTGTTTATAGTTTTTACCTGCTTCTGTACAACTGATGATAATTTCTTTGTCATGGCTTGTCTGGACTTCACATTTAATGATGAATCCAAAAACTCAATTAATTCACGGAACTGTTTTGAGTTGAGCAAGTTTAAAGAGATGCCATTATAAGCAATTAAGTTTAGTAGCAGTGAATCAAATCTTTTCTGACGAGGAGAATTCCTGTTTAACTTTTTAGCCTTGGTAGGATTAAAATGAGCTAATACGGTTGAGTTGTGTTGAGTTTTGTTCTTCAAAAGATCCGAGTGTTTATCCTGTATAAAAAATGTAGAATGTAGTATTGATTACTTTTTTTTTAGTTTTTTCTATTTTCTATTTAGTGAAATATAGTATAATATAGTAGTTTACATGTTAAATGTTGTAGAATTTTTTATAGAAAAAACATCGTAATGACATTTAACAAGCATTGTACATACCTCGATATGACGCTTCAAATTTGATGTAGATGTTTCATTTGAAGACACTAATCCATTACAATGTACACATTGATACTGGACATTTTTGGTTCTTTTATTGGTTTCATCAATCTTATGTCCTTTGTACAAATAATGGTTCTTATATGCATTTGGAACTGTGTATAAAGGAACACACTCTAATTTGTTTTGGTCAGTTCTTCTTCTTTTGTTGGATTTTGAACTTGGTGATGGACTTTCTGGAGGTCTGTCCATTTTTTTTCGATATAATATCAAAACACCGGAGTTTTGATATATTTACAAGAAACACGAAATTGTGTGTATAAAAAAACAGTAAATGAAAAATTAACTGTTCAAAAATGAGCTTGTATTTTAAATTATAAACTTTAAACAAAAAAAATTAACACAAACTGTTGCATGGACTACTCAACGGCCGTTTTTATTTATGCACATGAATGCAGAATGCAAGTATATATGCGAACGTGTTTTGTATGCTTTTTATTTTGCATTGCATTGCTCCTTCAGGTAACAAACCAAAACCAATCAACGGCTTTTAGTTGCGTTCTCAATTTGAACTCAACTCATATTTTTTTTAACTCAATTCAATTCAACTCAAAAAAATCAACTCAACTCAACTCAACTCAATTCCAACTAAAAAAAAATCAACTCAACTCAACTCAATTTCAACTCAAAAAAATTCAACTCAATTCAACTCAACTCAATTTCAACTCAAAAAAATTCAACTCAACTCAACTCAACTCAATTTCAACTCAAAAAAATTCAACTCAACTCAACTCAACTCAATTCGCATTGAGTTGAGTTGAATTTGAGTTGAGTTGAGTTGATTTGAGTTGAGTTGTTGCAAGTTTGCTACATACATAATAATAATAATATATTATTATACTATTTATACTGTGCTTCATTTGGTTTCACTTTGGTTTAATTTACATAGCGTGCACCATATGGAAAATGGAAATAGAAGTAGACACTAGACACATAACATAAAAGTAAAAGTATGCATATAAATTGTGTACCGTTCCCTTTCTCATTCCTCGCAGCTTGTACATTGTCATTGTACATTGTACATAGATAGTAGATAGACAGTAGATAGCTTTTGGAGCTAGTGCTGGAGCTGCAATGTGAGTGGAGTGAGTAATTGGAACTCTCTCAATTTTTAATCGCTGTCTGTCCCATCCGTCCTTCGTCCGTCTGTCATTCCTACAATATTTCCCATTTCCTATAGATATAGACATTTCTCGCATTTATGAACGGTGAACGGTGAACGGCGAACAGGGAAAAGCCTTTTATTCATATTCTCCTTCCTCATTCTTCGTTCCTCATTCTTCATTCTTTCTTTTGAGTAGCTGAATTGAGCTCAGCTCAGCTCAAAACTCAATTCAACTCAGGTGTGTGCTATGCGGACTGCAGTACTGTATAAAGTATAACGCCTGCGATTTAGTGTTTATTGTTTAGTGTGCATGTGATTCATCTATAATCTCTCGTGTATTCTGTACACTGTTGTTTTGTATTTATTGTGGAGAAAGAAGAGTTTCTTTTTATATTCCGTATTCGATATTCGGTGTTTGTTATTCGGAATTGGGAACTGGGAATTGGGAATCATGGGAGTTATTTTCTCAACCCTGTTTCAAATTTGGCCCTGGCAGAACAACAATCACCGGAATGGCAGTGAATTTCCAGACGTTCTCGAGACATTCTTCAGCCACTTAAAACTCACCATGACAACAGATGACTTGCTCCAGGAGTTAAATCGGTGTACAAATCATGCGGATGAAATTAAACTACTCGTACCCTTATACAAATGGGATCCTCCGAATCAAGAGTACAAGAAAAGTAATAGTGAAAATAAAAAATACCAATATCAATAATATTTACAAAGCAGAAAATACCATCAGAAAATGTATAACAGATTTTAATGATTTTTCTTGAATTGTTACAGAATATAAGAAAAACAGTTGGAGTTCTCTCGACTACTCTGAAAAAGCTTCATTTTCACTAAAATCAGGGGATTTGAAGGACGCGATCCAAAATTCTCACCTTTGTCTCACATACGCGACGAATGAAAAGGATTTTGCACGTGCTCACTACATTCGAGCCAAACTCCTGTATTTTATGAAGGATGTGGAAGGGTCGGTTGAGGAAATTAGCATGGCACTTCATCGATATCGGTCCAATCAAAATACACCAACTCCAACAGTAACCACTGATGAAAAAGACGATAACGATAACGACAATGACAATGACAACGAAAATGGTAACGATAGCAACGTAAAAGACGACGATGAGGATGAACATGAGAAAACATTGACAAATACTGAGAATCGGGAGAGCAATAAAAAACTTTATAAAAAAAATATGGATATCGATAACCATGGAGATGATAAAACCGAGGATGTTTTTACCGAGTGGTCAAAACTAAAGATGAAATATGAGGACGAACTGGACCAACGTCAAAAGAGTCGTAGTGAGGAAGAAGCAGCATTCTTGGAAAAGTGTGGAGAGGAGCGAAGGAAACGGCAAGTTTTTTCTAATGAATTATTCAAGCTCAAATCTTCCGGTTCACCAATTGCTCCAGCTCTCGAGGATTTTATTGATATTAAATATAATCCACTTCGAGGTCGACATCTCATTCTTAAAAAGGATATTCCAATCGGTACAAAATACAACAGAAATTTTTTTTTTTTCTGTCTCAAATTTTGAATTATGGCGGGAAAAATTTTAAATTTAAAAAATTAAAAATCATTCATCATTTTGATTTTTGATACTTTTTTTGAACAGGAACAACACTTTTGGTGGAAAAACCTTTTGTGACGAATTTGAACGGAACACTTGTCCTGGATTTGTCTCATTGTTATCACTGCCTTAAAATCAATATGAAATTCATTCCTTGTCCTGGATGTGTCTTTGTGAGTACAAATTACAAAATACAAAATAATAATTTTTATGTGTATTTTAAATGTTCAAATGTTTAAATGAAAATAATAATAATAATAATAATATTTCTAATGTCTAATATTTTGAATATTGAAAATTCAGGCATTATTTTGTGATGAAAAGTGCCTTTCTGCAGCCTTCTCCTCGTATCACAAGTACGAATGTCCATGCCTCCCCGAACTCCGCGCTGTACTGACGGACCAAAAACATTTTGATGGTGTAAATTTTCACATGGCCTTCAAACTAATTTGTAAAATAGGACCAAATGAACTCTTTCGACTTTATACAGACAGAGACGAAGCTTTTTTTCCTAAAGCAAAATCAAAATCAAAATTAAAATCAGATCCAGAACCAAGAAAACATTCAATTTTAGGAATAGATCCACAAACAAATACCTACAGTTCATCTTCATACTTGACAGTTTTTCACTTGAATTTTGTAAAAAAGCGTGAAAAATCCTCACCTTTGTCCACCCCCGAACCCGCTCTGCCACTCGTTGCCTTAATCTTAACCCAAATTTTGGACCAAAACACACATTTTTTTACGAAAACTGATGAAAACTTGAATGAAAACCACAATGACAATGAAAATGACGGTGACAATAACGACGATAGCGGTAATGTTAAAGACAGTAAAAATAAAAGTAGGGCTGAATCGGGTTTGGGATTTCGAGAATTTATAGCGGAAATTCTCCTTCATCATTTTCACTGCATTCGAAATAATGTCTACAGTTTGTGGGAGATGGAATTTCCATTTCAAAATCATAATAATAAAAATGATACAACTGACAAAGAAGAAGATGATGACGAAGAAGAAGATGAAATTCCGATCCCAATTCCAATTTTGAAACTGGAAGAGATGATGAAGGTGCGTGAAGGGAGTAAAATGGAATATGAGATGAATCTCTTTGCTCGTGGAATTTTCCCCTCAGCCAGTCTCCTTTCCCACTCTTGTGATCCGAATGTGATGATGTTCCCGCGTTTCCTGGGTGATGAACCTGAAATTGCCATGGTGAATGTCAAGACACTGAAGAAAGGAGAAGAACTTTTAATCTTCTACTGTCCGCCATTTCCGGATCAGTCGAGGGAAGAACGACGAGAGCGACTCCTCCACATCTACAACTTTCACTGTGACTGTGTCGCCTGCCTGGACCAATGGCCGATGATGAATGAGTTGGAACTGGCGAATGCGAGGAATAGAAAAAAAATCAGTTGTTCTCCATGTTCCGCTCTCCTTTTCCACGAGATGAAGACGCGGGAACGGATGCTCCAGCTCCTTCTGGATGGAGAAAATGGATTCCAGTGTCCATCTTGTCTAGTTCATTATCGGGAACAAAATATCCTGGATGAATTTTCCAGACACAAACGAGCTTTGTATACCAGTCTCCGGAATGTGAATTCAAATCAACCGCTAGTTGCTTTAAACTCTTTGAAATCCGCCATGGAATTCTTTGAAACCAACATCATCTCACCTTTTGGACTCCAAATACTCATACAGAAATTTTATATCACTGCTCTTCAACTGGTTGTGCATTTTTCCAGGTGACTCCAAACTCCAAACTACGAACTACGAACTGGAAATACTTTTTCCTGTTAAAATGTTAAAATCTGTTAAAAGTTAAAAAGTTACCAAAATTAAAATTAAAAAAAACATTAAATATTTCGACTTTGGATTTTTTATTCTCGTTTCTCATTTCATTCATAATTCACATTCTCAACTACAAAAAAGTACAAACACACACTCATTCATAAAAAAAAATAAAAATCTCAGCATGCAAAAAATAGGTAAAAAGTCAAGTGATATAAAAAGTACAAAAATAAAAACAACAGGGTAGAAAAATATTATATGATAATTTCATTTTTTTCTTTTGGTATTGTACTAAAAACAAAATGACTGGATTATGGATTTTTTCATCCGGATGGTTAACAGTTAACAGTTTTATGTAACAAACACGGATGAACTGGATTACTGGAGAACTGGAGACTCTAGACTCTGGACTGGAAAATATTGCAGTCTATTTTATATTTTTGTATTTAGTTCCATTTATTTATATATTTGGATTTTATTATTGTGTTATTTCTGGAGCACTACGTACAAGAAGATGTTTCTTCCCCCAGTAACACACGCTAACTTAAATTAAAATTAGCGGTTAATTTTAAATTAGCGGCTCCAGCCTTGAGAATATCCGCCTTTTGGGGCTTCCATATGATGGTGCTGAACGTGGTGCTGAACGTGGTGATGTCTTGGCTTATGTCTTTTCACTGGAACGTGTTGTGAAGTGCTGTACAAGGGAACAATTCTGCGTCCTCGACATCGAAATCTGGGTCCACGGACATAACCAATGTAACATTTTAAACTTCCAGGGAAAACGACGCCGCTCCTACCACTCCGCTTCACAATCACGTGTTTCCCCTCATCATGCTCAATGATGTCAAGTGGTCCGGTTCCAGCAAGAGCCTCTGAGGCTTCTTGGATATTTTCAAAAGCAATCAGCTGACTTTCATCCATCTCCGCAATGGGAGAACTCATCGCACCCATCACGAGGAAGAGTGCACACACGAGGAATAGATGACAGAGTGTCGACGTCATCTTGGACGTTGAGGTGAAATTCTTTTCTTTTCTCTTTCAGCACCTGTACAATCAACAATCAACAAATTGAACTGAATTATGGATAAATCAACACTCGGCACTCGACACTCTATACTCTATACTCCACAAAATTACATGCCATAGATCTTGTAGAACTGAGTTTTCCCTTTTTTTGTACACTTGAATTTTGAAAAAAATCACAAAACTGAGCCAATTTGACAGATTTTAAAAATTATAATATTCGGTATCACACAATTTGTCATTTGTGGTGAAAATTGGTACTTGTGATTTTGTAGAATTACAGAAATACAGAAATACAAAAACACGGAAATACAGGAATTTTAAAGATTTTATCCCCAAAAAAACACAAACACAATATATCTTTTTTTAAGCAACAAAAAAAACACCCAAAATTTCCAATTTTTTAGTTTGGTGTATCACAAAATTGAAAAATCCTTATTTAAAACACTTGTCATTATTTGACTTTTGATATTTTTTGTATATTATTTGTTCACTAATAAATTTGGTAGTTTTTTTTAGTTTTACCTCGATTTTTCTTGTTTAGAGTTTTGTTTAGAGATGTGAGTTGATGATGAGCTGTGGAGAAAAGTGCGTGTGGACGCGTAGACTCCTTCTCGTCAATTGTACTTTTACATTAGCTGAACTCTCAGTTTCGTTTGTTCTTTTTGTTGTAGAGAGTAACGTCACATTATTTCTTCACATTATTCTCAGTTCTCAATTCTCATACTGGCATAATTATGATTGACATGAGAAGTAATAGTTCACTTGTGCTTTGTGCTTTGGTAGGCTATGGGAATCAGGTGACGAAACTTGTAACAGAACACATTTTCATACATATAGATATATCCATTTCATTTCATATCATTCAACCACTGTACATTTTATAGTAGATTGTGCACAGTGCACAGGTAGAGAAAGAGATCTGTATAGATTACAGATTATACTTGTAATGTGTAGCTATAGTTTGTGTCTTGTGTCTTGTATCTTGTGTACACCGTCCACCGTCCAACGTACATTATGACATGTGAAACAAGGAGCAAAACTTATTATAACAATTTATTTGATAAAAAGACACGACAAGAGTCAAGACGCCTACAGTAAAAAGTACAGTACAAAATGTTTCTATATAATTTCTTTCCGTATCATAACCTGTGTTAGTTATTGCTGGTGTGTCTGTGTGGCTGTGGTCAGCAAAAGAATAGGAAAAAATCCTGTTTTTTTTCACAGTACGCATTCCGCATAGCGTATAGCGTATAGTGTATAGCACACATGTACAATGTACAATGTGTGTACTGTGTACATGTGGATTTATGGTTTGTGTATACATCATTTAAATTTCGCCTTTACCAAAGACAAAAGACAGCTGATCTACAATAATATGAAATGAATATGGAATATGGAATATGGAAGAAGGAATGATGACTATCATCATCTTTTTGATTATAAATTGTCTATTGGATATGTTATGATTACCAATTCAATGTTCAATGTTCAATTCCTCTACACTGTGTACACCACACTTTGTGTCTGTGAATGTAGAATGGATACGTTGAATATGCAAGATTTTGAAATGCATAAAATGAACTGTGTCGTTAAAAAAAATCGTGAAAAAAAGGTCTTCCATGTCAAAGAGCATTATCACTGTACACTGTACACTGCACACTGTAGATTGTACATTTTTTATTTACATGTTATACCAGATACCAGTAGTGTTGTCCACATAAATTAAGTAGGAACATAACCATTCAAATATCTATATCCATATCCATATGTATTTATGTATGTATTGACTATTGACATTTCTTTGAGGTGGAAGCAGATAGCATGATGATATCATTTTGTACAATATGAGTATAGCTGAAATGTGACTACCTCAACATTCAGCATGTACAATTTGTTCAGTTTTGTCGGTTGTTAGTTGTTGTATTTTGTGTATCATGTTTTATACACACATTTGTAATGTGCATGTAAAATATCTCAAGTTGTTGGCAATCTGCAGTGTTTCGTCTTCATATTGTATTTGTAATTGCTCGTAATCACAGATCACAGACTACATGAATCACGTACAAGAGTAACAGACACCAGACAACAGGCAGTGGACTAGTATGTGTACACACAGGAAGAGAGTAACAACATTTTTTTACTCGAAAGTGAACATTTAAAAACGTGTAGGTAAAATGGTAAAATGACGGACGATGTACACACCATTTTTGAATTTCAATTTCAGCTCGCTCCCATCTCCCATCTCCCATGCCGACTACCGATTGCCGATGGATCAAATGTCAAATGACCAATGTGGAATGAAAAAGAAACATAATTATTTATTCTCATGTATTTACTTTGAATGTTGACCGTATTTTGTACTATATTGGTAATTGGGATGACACGACTAATAACAGATAATCTACAATCTACGCATTGCATTCAATGTTCAATGTTCACAGCCGTGTTCTATGTATCTACCATCTACAGTCTATGTGAATGCTTTCGCTGTCTTCTTTTGTCTTTGTTCCCATCGTATTTCATATTTTTCTTGGTGTATTCATCATTCATCAGCCATCGATATCCAGTCTTATCTTCGTCATGTTACCAGTTACGAGTTACAAGTTACGGCGTCCACCATGTCGTAGTAGATAGTAGATAGATGGTAGTAACATAATTCCCTCATTTCCCTCAATTTTGTTCATCCTGTTTTTTGCCGTTATGCGTATTATTTATCACATGATAACATTCTTTTGTACAGATTAAATTAACTTTTCATTTCATTTCAAAATGTGCATACGTCAAACGTCAAATTCATACTGATACGTCAGATTTTGTATGTGTAAATCATGAACTGAAAAAAATCCTGTTTATTTTATGGGACACACACATACAACGCACAACGTACAGGCTACAGGCACTTCCATTGAACATTTTGCATATTGCGCTTTAAGCTCAGCGTACACTGTACAAAATACAAATTAGCTCATTGAGATGCCTAATTTTTACAAAATCATTGATCATTGATGTTCAACTCAATGCTCAATGCTCATCAATGTTCAATAAGATAATGGGTAAAGTGTAGAGTGTAGAGTGTGACTCTTAGCCGTCATAATGATCATGATCATAATGAAAATGACAATGTGAAACCACCATGTGTATACAAATTTCAAATTTCAATTGCATTGTGCATGGTGTATGCAATTGCACAGGCTGATGACTGATGATTAAATTCCGTCATTTGCATAATTTATTGCCAATATAGGAAAGATGTTCTCTGAATTCTGAATACAGAATACAGAAGAACAAGAACAAGAGGAACAAAACGGCGCATTCACATTATGCATCGTACATTGTACATGTATGAGGATTTATCTTTGTTTAAATGTTGTAAAACATATTATTTCATGCAAAAGAAAATCAATTAATATTGAAAATTGAAAGCCGTGTCATGAATCATCATGTAAATATTAAAATTAATGTTAATATTAAAACATTTCAATGTGTACACTGAACACTGAACACAAAACACTGAGCCTCCACATCAAGCAAAAAACGTACAGGTGCAAACGTACAAAGTAAAAATCATATTTTATTACCGTGTATTGAGTCTTGAGTCTTTTGAGTCTTTTGAGTTTTGAGTATTGAGCACTTTAATACACATTTTTCATTTTTCATGCTAAATATTTAGTGCAAGAAATAAAATAAAACAAAGCGAGTTGGGTTGGCGGTGCGTGGTTCGTGGTTTGAGATCTGGTGATAATGACAAAGGACAATTTTCTACAACCAAAAACGTAGTGAAACAAAGTTTTCACTACATTCACAATTCAAACACCAACGCCACAAATGTTTTGAGTTTTGACTGGAATTAGCTCCTCATTATGTTTTATGTTTTACTACTTGTTCCTTCCTCTTTCCTCTTTCCGTGTGTTTTCATGTGCACAAATTTTTCCCCTGACCAAAGATCAAAGGAAGGAAAACCACCAGCCTTACAAGGGAAAAGTGAAAAGGTTTTTTAATGGAGGATGAAGACGTGTGTAAAATAATTCCAATCTGAGCGAATTACTCACATATCCGTATAATATCTACAATCTATAGTCTACGGTCTACAGTCTACATTTTTCTTCACGTTCTAAGAATGTTGTCCAAATTACTGCTAAGCTGCTCAATAATACTCGATGCTCAATACTTGAGATTCTTCTGGCATTTTGATTTTTGATATATTTACATTATTTCATATTTCATGTGCCGTGATATGTCACTTGTCACTGGTCACTGATCATTGATTCGTAATTTATTGGTGCAGCCGGCTCACAGCTCATTCATGTTTCATGTGGAACGTGAAAAAACTGAATAATTAAAACATTTCCTCTAAGCTCTAAACACTGTAGGAAAAATTAGTGTAAAAGTTGAATGTTGAATATTGAATGCAAAAGTTTTTCAAATTCGGCAGGTTTTTATTTATGAATTTCAGAAAGATGAGTGCTTGAGTTTTGTACATGAGATTAATACTGAAATACAGATAGGCAGTTTATTGATATTTGATATTTGATATGAATGCGAATGCAGGTGTAAATTAACACTTAACATAAAATGTAGTCGATATAGAGACACTTTTTTACATATATGTAAACAGCCTACATGCAGTGTGCAGTGTGCAGATGATTGATGATAGAAATAAAACAAAATAGAGTAGAAATTATGTGTAGACCATATACACATAATTTAGCCAATAATTAGCGCAGAAATAAATCACTAGTATCGAGTATCGACGCAAGGGATAACGATTTACTTTATTCTTTATTCCTATACAATCAACAAATTCCTACAATCAACCACATGAATCCATAATCCATCACATTGTAAAACGTAGTAACGTCATGTTTCATATAAAATATAAACTGCCTGCTTGTAGTTTGTAATGTAGATCTGTAATCTGCATATTGCATATTAGACAAAATTCAAATGTAAAATGTAAATGTAAACGTACTCATTGTATAGGAAATCAATGGTGAACTGAGTCAAATACCAAATATATCAGTAATCAATACGATACGTATGCTGTACAATATGTTCATATGAACTGATAACTGACCCTCCCCAATTTTCATTACATAACTCAATAAACTCGTTGCACCTTCCTACGTACAGAAATGCACAAAGGGATTATCTCTGTTCTATGTTCAAGTCGTCAAATGTCAAATGTTAACATTTGAAATTTGAATGATTCGTTTTCTTGATTTGGACTTGTACTTCTTGTCTTCTTTCACACTTCACTTTTCCTTTCGATACTCTATTTACTTACTTACTTCTGACTGCATGCAACATTTAGACTGCTCCATATTCCATATTTCCATATTTTATACCTACTAATGTTTGCTGATACAGAGGAAAACCTATAGTCTATAAGAATACGCTACATCAATAAGAAAAATGGATCTTATTGCAAAAATAAGCAGAAGAAATGCCGGAGTGCGCGGCCAATTATTCCATTAATTAAGATAATAATAACGTAATAATATTATTATCAAACTCGTCTTCCAACTTCCATTACTACAGTTTTAAAAGATATATTGTGCCTTTGATTTCATATTTCACGTTCATATTTTCATACGTCAAACACATTAAATATTGAACATTGAGGAAACTTGATGTGATTTGACTTGGTTTGATTTCTTCGCTTCTCATACCTAAATATGTATCTTTGCAGGCCGTAAAAAATACAAACTATAAAACTAGAAATTTATTAATGGGTAACTCGACCATTTTTATTAGTTATAAACACACCTTTTTGATGTATTTTAAATAAATAAACGTGCAGTCATTTTTATAATTGTTGGTGTTTAATCATTTACATTTATATTGACAAATCTGAAATCTGCACTCGTCATAAATGATGAAGCGTCTACGTGATAAAAAGTGAACATTGAACGTTGAACTGTGAAAAGTCAAGATTCAAGAACCAAAGCCTCAAAGAATCTTCAATCTTCAAAGGAAGTCGAAAGGGAAAAAAACTAGTTCGCCTGCATTTTTTTTATCGAGGTGATCTTCACATTTTGTATTTTGTTGGTATAAGTATGAATATATATAATATATAGTATGAATGAATAGTGAACAGAATAACATACTAACAGTACTGTGCATGTTTGTTTTAGTTTTGTAGTGTAGACATATAAAATGTGCCAAGACAACAGCCAACAGACAACAGAATTAACAGCTGTGCCCATCAATCCATGTTAAACTACTCATAAAACATCTCGATTAAATATTTATGGCAAATCAAAAAAACTTACAATAAGACACGATAAAAATAGGGAAATATTAAAAATTAAAAGACATCAAAAATCAAAACCACTCCTAATTTTAGTTTTTAATCCTTTTGCTATCTCACAGACATTGTTCTTTTGTTTATATCATTATTATTGTCTCTTTTATCTATCTATCACATCTAAAGCCGACATATTTGTTTTTAGTAGTATCTTTTTAACAGTATTATGCATGATATTTTTTACTGTCCCTTTTTTTATGAATTTTATGCATAATGAAAACTTCAGCAAGAAATGCATCATGCATTTGAGCACTGATCACTGAACACAGAAGCTTTAGCTTGAAAAAGTTGATTTTAAAACTATAGTACATAATAATATTTAAATAATAATGTAAGCTATTAGATAATAAATGACAAGTGGATGGTCAGAAAAAAGTAGAGTGAAAAAAATGGTTCAAATCATTAAATTAAGATTCAGATCACATCAAATAATATCTGATTAAATATTAAATAACACCAAACCAAGTCAAAAGTATTAAAAAAAAAATGCTACATCCGCGCTCAATCATTTTTTTGTCTTATCCTCTCTCCTTCTTTTTCTTGTCGTTATCTTTGTCTTTGTCATTGTCTTTGTCTGTGATTCACTTTCACTTTAGATGGGGAAGAAAACGATGGCTGTAGCTTGTGTACAGCTTGTGTATTTTGTAGATAGCTAACCACATTGCCAGTTGGCACATACCACAGCAATTAAATAGATACAGATAATTCAGCATTCACGCACAATGCAATGTAATGTATGTAATGAATTCACACGTTTGTGTTACAAGTTACAAGTTACAACAAAAGTCATACATTAACAAGTAACTGCAAGTAACAAGATATTACATAAAACATAAAAGTACACAATTCCTTTCAATTTCCTTGTCTACCCCAATTTAAAAAATTGGCTACTAGCTAAAAACTAAAGACTCGAAACAATAGAAAAAATCAGGACAAAAATCATGTTTTTGGCGTAAAGAAACTGAAAATTGGAGAGGAATTCTAACAAAAATGAAATGAAAATTATTTCCTATGTATTTCCTATAAAAATATTTACTCTGAGCTTTTCAACATGAAAAACCCTTCGGAAATATTATCTCAATTTGACAGCTTACTTTATTAGTACATTTCCCATGTTTTGACCTATAAATAATAAATAATACACATTTTTTATTTTAGGCTATGACATAAATATTTTTCCTGTTTCCACGATATCGCATGAGGCATCATGAACTTTATCACCTATGTATCGCGTGCGCCGAATTACTATTTATATAAATTCATATTTCATACATATTGCATTATTGAATGCATATAATTACCGAGTCTATTATTTACCTGAGGCTCTCGTCTCAAGACAAATATTATGTATATTATGATGCCCTTCTTCATATTATTTAAAAATAAGCTTGTTTTTTGATGCACTAACGCCTCTTCATATTCATAAATAATAAATATGCACTCGTATAATATTTTTGTGTGAACCCATCTTTTGTATTTTGTACTATCTACAACGGAAATGCGTCTGATTTTCTGTATCTTGTGTAAACTGTAAATGTTCATGTGATGAGTCGTATTGTTTTCGTTCCGTTGTTTGAACTCAGAGCTCAGAGTCCTTGAGCCTTGAGTTTTATTTAATTTCTATGCAGTTCCTCAGTAGGAATGGTTTGGTATTTGGTATGGTTGAAATCAAAAGTGACTATCGTCATCAATTATGAATCCTCTGACTGCTGACTGCTTGTGAAAAGTTGCATTATGAATTAAAAATTATGACCAAGACAAGACATCAAATCAAGATCAAGAGAAATCTTTATTTAGTTTATTAGAAAATTTAGCTTGTGTCTTGAGTCTTATGCCTCAGGAGTTTCCTTTTTTCAGTAGAAGACGAAGACGATACACCGAGAAGTAGAACTACATGTAGAATTTAGCCTTGGGCAAGGTAACCAACAGTTTGGTTTGCAAAAAAATATGAATGCAATACAGTACAATATGAATATTGAATATTAATGCATTTAAAAAACAAGCATGTGAAATGTGAATAAACTGCTTTAAGAGTGCAATTGTCAGTTTTGTCAACTGTCAAAATGAGAGACAGTAGCGATGCAATGACCAATGAATCAATATGATATTTGTGTTTATGCAGGTAATTTGATAATAACTGTATAATGATAAAGATAATAGATTTATCTATGCAACGCTACTATTCACATATTTACAAATGTATCATATGCATCCATGCATTCTTCCTCGCATTCGCCAAACTAGTTTTTTCTCCTTATTTTTTCTATCACCAATGATATTTACCTTTACCTTTTCATTCTAACAAGAATGTAATAGAGACGACGACCAAGAACGTAGAATGTGGCCTACATATTTATAATTTATAATAATATTATAATAATATAAAACATGAGATACGTATTACACTCTAGTAAAGTTCAGAAGTAGTATGCAGTATGATCTTTTACCTCTATTTTTTACTGACTTCTAACTTGCTCTACGCTCTACTCGTTACTGTCTACTGCTCCTGGTGCATAATAACTTTGCACTTGAATGTTGACTGTCTTCCCTTTGGTGATGATGTGCATTGATTGTTAATGATTGTTGATCGTTGATTGTGCGGCTAAAAAAATGATGAACTTGGTTAATTGTATGTCAGATTTCCAATCGTCTTGTTAATCTAATTTGTTAATCGTTAGTTTGTTTTTTTGTTCCTGTGTGTTTATGTGTCTCTCTTCTCTCTTGTCTCTTGTCTATTCTGTCTGCTGTCTCATACTAATAATTCAATTTATTGGAAATTGAACTTGCCTCTATCATCTATGTTTTGTGTGATTTACTGACATTTCACATATTTTTTGTGTCAATTTCATTTGTTTTACCTGTGGGTGGCTTGTGATTTGCGATTTGAGACTAGAAACAAAAGACTTGAGAATCACAAAAATGAGTCCAAGAGTTTAGAGTTTATAATGTAGAAAATGAGGGGAAACTGCAAAAATTTCTTTGTTTTTTTTTGTCAAGTGTACATCAGGTTTTATTTCATGTGCATGTTCAATGCTCAAAATGCTCAATGTTAAATTCTAAATTATACACGACTATGTGCAATATAATATAAAACATGTAATGATAAATAAAAGAAAAATGCGTAAAATTTAAACTTTGAAAACTTTCTTTCGAGAAGAAGAAGGGAAAAAAAGATATTGTAAATTGTAAAAGTATGTTATAATTTATTATAGTAATTTATTCCAATACAATAAGAAATAGGAAGAATCATAAGGAAGTATGTATATTGTATACATTGTACATGTACAAAGTAAATGGTAAATGGTACATTATACATTAAGAGAATGCATATGGAAAGTAGGTATCAAGATTTTGAGATAATAATTGTGTTTCTCAACAAAAACTCTCAAGAAACGTGTGTGAGAAAGAAAATTTGTACACAGCCATAATGAATAATGAAAAATCATGCATTTTACACTGTGTATTCTGTATTATTATTTATTATTTATTGTTATAAATTGCGATTGCAAAATACTTATGAGAGTTTTGAGTTTTGAGCTTTGAGCATGCTTCAATTTGATTCAAAATTCAAATTAGTAGCTGTCATTTGGAACTCCATATCTGAAATAGTCTCTTTTTCCACCTCCACTTCCACTTGTAGCTGCAGCTGGAGATTTTGGGTGACAAGGGTAACAGTGGGGACAATCGGGACACTTGGGACATTTTGCAGGAAGATATTCTCTGGATGGAGTTAAAATTCCACAGGGGATTTCTATAACAGTTGAATTCTTTCGATAGTCTCGTGGAACTTTGTACATTTTCTTTTGTGGTTTATCCACATCAAAATATTTCTTCCCAGGTTGATCATACACTTTATTCCTTTTTGAAATCCGCTTCACTGATTCAAACTGCTCATCAACTGTTTGATTCTTCACGAGGGTTGAATTATACTTAATTTTGTCATTGACTACAAAAAGAGGAATCATGGTGGTATTTTGAGTTTTTACAACCTCCGTTTTCATATGTATTCGTGGTTTGACAACTGTCATGTTCACATATTCAACATCGGGAACTTCCACAACGGTCCACTTGATTTTGTACCGTGGTTGTCGGACCACCTTTGGAACTTTTTTAACTATAGTTCGATTGACGTAGATTGGTGTGGGGACTTCAATAATCTTTTGTATGAGAACGGAAGGACCGTGGACAATATTTGGAACTTTTACCTTCTCATGTTCCTTGATTATTTTTGTATATGTGACCGTCACCTCGTTCTGTTCTATTTGAGGGTCCTCAACTTTTATTGTCTTTCCTTCTGTGATGACACCCTGTTTTACGGGAACTTCCTCCATTTTGAGTGTGGAGCGACGAACAGTCTTTTCCTTCTGTGTTATGGATATTGTTTGGATAGGAATTTTTTGGGGTGGTGTGATTTCTTCATGTTTCTTCACCGTGTAGATCTCTGGAGTGGGATCGCTGACAGCTGTGGGTGAAGTGGAAGGATAAGGATCTTCATAGTCCTTTTTTATCTCGGAAAGGGTTACAAAATCCTGATAGATAACTTTACTAATTTTTTCGATGCAAGAACCAACTGCTGGTTCACATTCTGAGTCGGAATTAGAATCCGAATCGTCATGCCCACTGGAGCTGGAGAAGGAGATGGCGCAGATGAAGAAAAATGAAAGAATTTTACCAAGTTTCATGTTTCCAAGTTTGGTCTAACAAAAAATGTACAGAAATAAAAAATCAGGAAAATTTATTATCACAACTTCAAACTACAAAAACATCTCGTATTTCGTATTTCAAATTTCCACTTATTTTGATTAATTTTGAATTTTGATTACCTTTGATAACTTTTGAAATTCAAAAACTCAAAACTTGAAAAGTCACTGCTACAACTTTTGATATGAAGGCACATGATCTTAATTATTCAACTACATTTTGACTTTATATTCAACATGTAAGAAATGGAATTGTTTCGCATAATGTAAGTAAAGCACTGGCACTGGCACTGCAAACTTTAAGCTTTTAATTGTAATCACTGGAATTTCTGTATCTGAACCGAAAGAAAGATGACTAAAGACTAAATAAAATGTTATAAATTTTTCCTCATCATCCACAATCATACAAATGTAAATACACGGAAGAGCTGACGATTTTGTCTCAAAGTCTCAGTCTCAAACATGCAAAAAGCAAAAGGGAAGGAGTGTGAGGGCCGAATTTGTGCATGTACAAATTACATGATAATTTAATTATTTTATTACACCTAAATTTCTATATACACAAAAATGTAAAATGTACTACAAGATGATTTAGGTGTAAAACAATGTCATTTCCATATGTATGTCCAATCTACATTACAATTTACAATGTACATAATCATCAATCATAATCAATTTCTCATCACCATTCTTATTCTCTGTTTGTAATATTTTGTACAAATGAATGAAGAATGAACGGATGGATCCTCATCTATTTAAGCTGTATAATCTTTGTAATCATACATACAACGTGCATCTTGCCCATCTAAATACACAAAAAAAACTGTTTCAACTTTTTTCTATCTAAAACATGTATCAAGTACCAACACGAGACTAGAGACACGAGGTAAGCTTTAACTAATTCCTAGTACAACGCTTATGCGCGCACATTTAAGTTATTATTATGAGTTATTAGTTATGACGCTGTTTCTGTTTCATGTACTTATGTACAAAAATGAATGAATTATGAATTATGATACTGTTCATTTCCGTTGCTTGTGCGAACTTACTAATGTGGAAAATTATACAGTAGGAGAGAACAAATACACAAAGTACATAAATTCCTACTGTAGCCTACAGACTACAGACACCGTATCAATTCAGTACAATAAAAAATAAAACTATGTATTTTGTACTGTTACTACGTGTACAATTAGCACATTTTTATGGGAATGGGCAGTGGGCAATGGGTAAGCTAGTTAGCTCTGAGTTAAATGCTAAAGGTGGTAACCTTATAGTTGGGCGTTTTCCCATAATAATAATAATACATCTTACAATGCTTACGGTTTTAATTGTAAATTGTGTATAGTGTGTGGAAATTGTTTTACGCGTGTATGTATATTATATCAATTTTCAATTTCCCATTCAATTGTGGATTGTGAATGTAATGAAGACGAAAAGATGAACCACCGTCACCGTCCAACTTAATAATGTTCAATGTACAGTGTACAAAATGTACTGTCATACAGTCTACAGTCTAGAGTCTGCAGTTTCCAATTTTCCACGTAAACAAATGAAAACTTTTCCTTGTCTGTAAATAATAATTTGATCCGTAATTGATACGTGTGCACCTTTGCTATCGTTAGTGAATGGTTTTTGCATATTACAAATTAAATATGTATGAGGTTTGAGGAATGAGTCGAGAAAAAATTGATATTATTTACATATTTTTAATGAGAAAACCCTTCATTTTGAAATTAAAAACCAATTTATGTCATAAGTACATGAGGAGTAGCAAGTGACTAGTGCTAATTGAAATATAAATCTTGCACATCCCTGTGTGAAAATAAAAGGATTTTTTTGAGAAGAAGTAAAAACTTGAGATTTTTGATAGTGTTGTATAGTATGGATTTTGGATATAATTGTACAATATTTTAAGAAAGGTTATAATGCTCATCAGGAATAAAATGGACGGAAGAATGAAAAAATATATATAATCAATTTTCCTTCAAACTTCAGACGTTTCTAATGGATGGAATGGAATGGATTTGAACGGAACGAAATAAAAATGAACGTGCCGGCTTAAGTCACCATGTCTTTGTCCTTCCGTTCTCATCATCCATAAATATAATTCCAAACCCTTTCATTATTATTATCCCATCACACGCAGAATTAACACAAAAATCAAGATTCAAGTTTATGTACTTTTTTTTCTTCGAATATTATATTTGACAGTACTTGTAAACTTGGATGGATTTTTTTGCACAGTACACATTAGTTATGTATACTACACATGTGTAACTATGAATTATGAATTGGTTCGTAAGTACACTATATAATTATTGTGATTCTTGCTTCCGATTCGAATTCGAATTCAAATCCATATCCATTCATTTTCTGTACAAAAATCTATTTTATAGAGAGAGAGACTCGAACTCCTGCTAATCCTTTGTCTTAAAAGTTGGCATGATTTTTTTATCCAGATGCTTTTGTATACTATATTCCATTTGACTGAGTCTAAAAATGTACTCGTAATGTGTAACGGGGATCGTCTGCAATGTACATGGCGTATTGTACTGTAGGCTGCTGTGGACAGCCGTTTCCGTGTATGTTGTATTGTTTTTAGTGATTATCTTTTCCGTGTAGATAATTAGTATCAATCTTGCTATCCAGAATGAACGTACTACTCTTTGTATTGCTAAAGTAAGCAAAGATGTAAGTGGTGGAGCTATCTTAATCATCTTCAAGTCAATTTAAAAATTAACAACTTTTCACTACAAACTACGAAATCCTGCGCTGAAGCTGGAACTCAAGTTTTATAGAAAAAGAGGTATTCATAATTGATAATTCATAATATTATAGTTTTAGCTTTTAAAAGTATTATATGAATTTTTTTGGTGTAATATTTTGAAGTTATTTAAAGTGATTTTATATTTTATATCAATTTCAGAATTCAGAAAAGCCCTGAACTGTGAAAGGGCTTTATGAGAAAATGAAAGTCCTTGTTGTTTTCTTGTCTCTGCATATGTTTATTCTATTAGCAACGATTCCAGTCCAAGCAGCAAAAACAAGAACAAGAGAACTACTAGAAAATGATGAAACTACACCAAGAAGAATAAGATCCACATTAGATGGTTATGCGTATCCATCTCCTGAAATTCCATTCCCAACACCAACAACAACTTCAAGAACAACGACAACGACAATAAAGACAACGACTCCTACAACCACAAAAAGGCCAAAGATTTGTCTAGAATACCTCCCACCTCATCAGGAATGTGGACCAGAAACGATAATTAAAATTATGCCAAATTATTTAAATAAAACTATAGAAATCCCTCATTTCATTCCAAAGGAAATTCCCTGTTATAAATTTGAAACCAAACCAATTCCATTTCCTGATTTTCAAATTACCAATGTTCAAGAGGAAGAAGCGGAATATCTACCAGTACGAGAATGGGAAAACTGTACAGTTAAATTTGAGACGAGTGAAGTTATAGTCCGAGCACCTAAAAATGTTGTGCAGATAGTGACTCAAGACAGATTTGTGATCGTTGATGGACATACAAAGTATAATGACACTATCCTTTATGAAAATGGGACAGCGTTAGAGACAATCGTCGAGGAAGTCAAGGATGAAGACTACATGATTGTAGTTCGGCCTGTACAAGACATGGAAGAGGAAATCCGAATTCCAGTTCACTATGTTGTCTACAATGATACTGAAGTAGAAGTTTTAGAACTGATCACTGAATATTTTGATGTAACAATTCATAAAATAAATTATACCAGGAATTCTGTTGTTCTTCGAAGTGTGACGATAGATCATAAGGATTATGATCAAATTGAATATGAGTTAAAAGTCCTGGATCCTGTGGAAATTGACTATGTAGAAAATGTAGCAGAGGAGGTGGTCATTCACACAGTTGATGTGATTCCTGAATCTATTCCAGTGAAAAAACTTAATTGGACTGATGCTGAAATTGAAGTTCCAATTTTTGAACAAAATACTATGTACAATGTACCCAATTTCAAAATAAATGATGTTATGATTCCTGAATTTATTCCTAATCCAGTTTTCCTCCCAAAGTATAAGAAGAAAGCTTGTACAGTCACCAAAATTAGTGATGGATATTTACCCCCTGATTGTTCATGTATGGAGTGTAAAGTCTGTCCCATTTGTCCGCCGTCATCAGATGAATATGAAGAAAATTATGAGGGAGGTTATAATTATTCACCAACAGACAGTCGTCATTCAAGATTACAGCCACCAGTTTACGATTATTCAATCATTAGATAATTTTAAAAAAATATGTATTTTATTTACACACATAATTTAACTTGTAATAATTATTGTACACATTTACATTGTAAATACATTATGTAAAATACACACACACGAAATAATTATCTTATTTTTTTGTACACATCATGTAAAAT
>JAQGBH010001072.1:0-37102 GCA_034698265.1 Sminthurinus aureus | reverse complement strand
CATAAAATTCTCGAAAATTCCGAAATTATAAAAGGTGTAGTTTGTGATGTGCTTTTTCGAACGGTGAATTTCCGGCTACAAATCAGCCGCCGCGCGCATCTTGTTATCAATATTATTTATTCTTATCCTCTCAATTTTTTGTTTTTGTAATTGAAATACTTTGAATTTTGGATAGTTTAGCATATGTCATGTGTCCTTGTTTATTCCGTGTACAATGTACAAATTAAATGGAGAAAGAAATAGCACAAGTTAAAGTTGGAAGTTTTGGATTTGGATTTTGGAACATTTTCATTTTTCATGCTGTGCATCTAAATCTAAATCCAAAATCTAAATACATAGTACGTGTATGATCACAGCTAATTAATTTATTTGCTCATGGCTCAACAAAACTGTATACATAATGTGTTATAATATGTAGAACAGTTTTATTTTTACTGGCAGCAATAATAAAACATTCTTCATTTTATCCTGCAGATGTTCACACTGTACACTGTACAAAGTACACGCTGCACGCTGTATAGTTTTCAGTTTGCAGATAAATGTAGATTTTATGATTGGATACTATGAAAATATTTTGAACTCAGCATGTGCTGACTTTTCATAAAACAGAAAAGAAGATAAGAGAGAGAGAAAGAGTTGAACGCTTATTTGGATTTCTATATAACGGTATGATCGTGATGGTGACGGCGATGGTGATGATGATGAGAAAAAAATACACGGTGAAGAGAGAGAAAGAGATGAAAATCGCGTGTCAGCCATGACATAAACATAAACTGTAATTTGTAATTTGTACAGTGAGATACGAGAGCAACGGGCAATGAGAAAGGAACAACATGCAACATATTACACAAAACACAAAAATACAAATATTAAAGTTATACCATGGACCATAGACCGTAGATTATAGTACTCCGTATTCCGTATTTCGTACTCAAGTCTCAAGTTGTAAGAAGTAAGAAGTACGGCAAACTGTAGTGTAAAAAGTATTAGTAAAATACTAACAAGAATACTAATGTCTAATGTTACTAATAATAATAATACTTTATGTGCATTTTATGATGTGATAGCACATCACATTACAGATTACAGTTTACAGTACACAGTCATAAGAAGACACTCCACAGCATAAAAAAAAGAGGAAGGAAAGAGTAAAAAATAAAAACATAGTCGTCTTCTTGTTTTTCTCTCGAGGCTTGAGACTTGAGTCTTGAGGAAAATCTATCAACTCGAAACTGTATAAGAAAATATGTTGACGAGGAAATGTTTTCTAAAAGAAAATGTTGCCGCAAGCAGATGAAGTTCTTAGACTCACACATCACATCACATCAGTATTATTATTATTATTGCACATCTATAGCTTCTGCTCTGCTCTGTTTTATTTTCTCTTTTCTCCAACCTCCAACACAAAACACATACAAGAAGCTATCTAGTAACGAGGAACGAGGAACGAGTACATACTACACAGAGTCAACAGTGAAAAAACAGAATGACGAAGATGCAGAAACATGTTCAGTAATTTATGTTCGAATGTCATTCCCATTAGCACCGCCCCATTTTCCCTGTATGCTATGTATTATGTATTATGCATGCTAATAGTAAGTACACAAAGCAGATACATATATAAAAATACACACTACACATGTGTATTCCAGCCATCCCATCCCAAAAGCGTACATAGTTTCAAAGTGTTACAAATAATATATTCTTAAACTTTTTTTCAGAGGTTGTGTGTATTAAGTATAGATTTTCCAAAAATTATACAGTAAAACCTTGCAATTCAGCATTCAATAAAATAGGCAAAAGTAACGAGTAACCTGGCGATTGGCGATGACCATGCTGAGAAATCACGTGTGTTTGTTTCCTTATATTTCCGAGTCATGTCCCCTCAGTAAAACGTCAAACGTAGGAGGAAAGAGCATGAGATTGAGAATTGAGAGAGCGAAGAAATGCTTTACTTTTTATGTTTTGTACCATTCCATTTACCATTTAGTATGTAAAATGTAAAATAGTCATGCCTAACAATAAATGAGTATTGATTGTATACACAGGAGATGGAAATGGAGATGAAGATGGAGATGGCTAATAGTTGATTACATGTAATCTAGAATCTAGACTCCCCTCATAAAAAAATGTCATTGTGTTCGATGAGAATCTAATGATATCTAATGGTACACTTTGGTGAGATTTTAATACGACTTCGGTCGAAAATCTCATTGAATTCCATCAAAATTCAATGAGAATCTAATCGATTTCCATGGAAATCTCACTAAAAATATTTAATTTCATATGTAGTGAGATTTTAATGGAAATCGATTAGATTCTCATTGAATTTTGATGGAATTTAATGAGATTTTCGACCGAAGTCGTATTAAAATCTCATTAGACAGCACAATAATATTTTTTTCTGAGGGTCTGTGTACATTTTACACTCTTATTTTTTTACAGCGAACTCTCAGATGAAAAAGAGACGAAAAGAAAAAGAGAGAGCGAGAGCTGAAAATAAAGTTAAAACTAACACCAGGATACGAGACAAATACTTACATCTTACATGCATATAAAAATATCATTAGTCTCTAACATTTATTCTGGCCTCGCGCCATCAACTACTCTCCTTCTCATTTGCCAAGCAACATGATCGTCCCGTCCTATCGAACCGGGTAACTTATCATCCACACAAAGTCACACGCACCTACTAAGAACTAAGAATATCCCCATACATAACGTTTCTACCTCCTTGTTATCTTTTCTAGTCGTTCTCTCTCTCTCTCTTTCACGTACGTACTTGCAAAAGTAGATGAGTTAGTGATATCTTTTTGTCTCCTTCTATTTTCTATTTTTTATTTATTTTCCACGAAAAATACTTTGTTGCAAAAAAGACAAATTCCATACATCTGTTTGCACGCAGATAAAACAGATGATAACGGAAAAATTGAATTATTTCAACGAAATTCCGAATTCGGATACGAATCAACAGCAAAAGGCAAAAGTCACATGCTACTAAACTTATAAATACAGAATATATGCTTTTCCTTTGTATTTTGTACAGTGCGGCTTTGAATTTTAAATAAAGTCAAAAAATTCCGAGAAAGTTTTAAATATAGCAAAAAACCCGGCTATTTTATTATTTGATGGATAGCCTCGTATTTCCTATTCTTAATCATTTCATACGTCATACATCCAACATTTAAACAGTTTTCGTATTCTCCATTTGTGCTTTGTGTATACGTGAAATATGATGAAGAAGCGTGAGCGTGAGCGTGATGAGATGTGTTTGATGTCAGAAATGATGAGATGAGTTTAGGTAAAGTGAAATGTGAACAAATGATCCTCGTTGTTGATGTTGAAAGCTGAGATGAAAGAGAAATTGAAAAAATACACATACACACAACACATCAACATATAAATATCTACACTTTACACTGTACACTGTACAAATGTAGACACAAATAGACAGAGAAATGTAAATATGTGCCGAGCGAAGATCTATAGATTTTTTATGCGTTTGTACAGTTGACAGTACAACAGTACAAAACTATAATAATAATGATGATGATAAAAAAGAGCAAAATTTCTTTATTTATAATTTAATCTTATCTATTTTAGTTTTTAGTTGAAAGTTGAAAGAGAGGCTATAGAAAAAGCTGTGATGTGTCATATCATATCATGTTTTAGTCAGGTTCGTTCATGTGCCTCGATTCTCGTTTCAGCACGTAACTTACAAAACCTGGCTTCTGACTTCTGGCTTCTGGCTTATTATTATAAAATTTCAAGCTCAAATGATGACGATGATAATGAGTCAGGTTTTTCAATGATATTTGCGTCAACTATAGTTGAATTTTTCTAAAAGGTGAAAGCTAAAAATAAAACAAGGATCAAAGGAAAAGTCATAATATATTGCACACCTGTGAAAGTTTTTATTGTCTTTTGGCTTTTGTGTTCTGTTTTGTGTGTAGAAGTCAATGTGTGAAGGACATTCTTTGGACTTTTGATTAAAGATTTATGATATTCACTCTTCTCTTCGCCTCTTCTTTCTTCATAAAATAGTATTCAGGATCTACAGGATTGAGTACTGACAAGTGAGTATGACATTTAAGAACTAATCTGAGCTAATCCCATGACATGTGATCCAAATTCCAAAACAGAAGTTTCTGTTTTGGTGAACTGTTAGAACTTTTTGTTTCACCAGAGTGTCCGGGTGCCCAGAATTTTACAATGAACGATGAACGTGCTTTTCCTATTCGGTTTGGAGTTTGGAGTTTGGATTTGTTGACCCAGTTTACATACACTATTAGTTACATAATAATATACTTAAACTTGTACGTTACTCCTCTCTCCTCTCCATATCCAATATGCAATACGTAATATCCATAGAAAATACAAAATATCTGGATTTTTCAGTAATACTTGTTTACTTATTGCTTTTCTATCTCTGCAACTATTTTTATTTTCTTTTTTCTCCTTCCTTCAACTTTTGAAGGGATCAACGAGAAGGATAAACACGACGAGGACCAACTCACTAACAAAATAAGCACAAAATATCCATATCTATATCTATGTAAAATATACTCTGCTATCTACATTCTAATGCTTGCTGCACATCCATTTTTTCACATGATATCCATCAGTACACAGTACACAGTATGCAGCTTTTCATGTATTTATGTATTCGCCACTCCATTCAGCAGCACAAGCTTTTGTATTTACATGCACATGAATCTTCATTTAAATACACTTAAGTTAAAACCATGTTCTCTTGTTTCTTTCTCCCTCTCTCTGCTCTGCTCTCTGCTCGCATCTTACATACATTGGTTATACTGGTAGATTATAGACATTCATCTATTTATCCAATCCATATGAGACTGTGTGTTCAAAAGATTCAAGTTATTTGGATGAGGATATCTCTCTACTCTCTACTCTCTACTGTCGACCATATCTGCTATCTACTTGTAGGTACGTGGTGCATCTAGTATCTAGTATCTAGAAGCTGGAAGCTAGAATTTAGACGAATGAGACGCGCGTGTAGAAAAATAACGGAGTGACACGAATATTTTCATAGTTCTAATGACTTCCCCCAATGTCTTAACTAAACAGCAAGCAACTTGCCATCTATCTTTCCAACTCTTGTTTTCTCATCTCCTCAAATCTCTAGTTGTCTCTCTCTCTCTTCTTCATCTTCTTCTTCTTCGTCATATGCTCATGTTCAAATTTCACCAAAGAAGCTGTACACTGTACACTGTACACCATCCTTGCATGTTCCATGTTTCATGTACTAATAAATTCTGTTTTAAAAGAAATATTATACACAAAGAAGTAGAGAGAGAGTTATAGATATGAGAGTGCATGAAATAATGTTTATTGGATCTCAAATCTCTTCCACTCACTTCATCCTCCGTTTTTCACTAGTCCTCAGCCGTTGTCTCATGTTTCTTTTTATTAATCTGTGAGCACATAAACGACAGACGAAAAAAAGCTTTTCATATGCAGAATCCAGAATCCAAAATCCAGAAACAGACATGAACATGTAAAACGTACGTCTGCGTTTCTGTTTTTCAACCTTCTTGAAACATGCAGTAAAATGTAGAATGTTGAAATTGTAGTTTGTGTATTGTGTATTATGTAGCACAAATACCTACAATACACATGGTAGAATATATTGTGTGTTGTATGTACAATGTACAAGTATTGCGACGCGTGGACAAATATTGAGTGTATTTTGTATTTGTTTTGCGAGTAAACAGCCAGAAAGTCGGATTATTCAGCAAGAAGTCTTTGAATTTCCAAAAATGATTAAATTCACGAGTTTCTCCCTTTCTCGTTCTCTGTGCCGTATGTTGTGTATTATATTATGTTATATTGTGTTGTACAAGAGAGACAACTAGGAACTACAACTAAATAAAATGAAATGAAACAAAGAAGGACAAAACACAAAACACTAAACAGAAAACGTAGCTATACTGACAACAAATAAATATACACACAAACAATAAATGGAGAAAACACATCGTGTACAATAGTAAAACAAGACAAGTTTTCTCGTTTATTCTTTTTGTCGTCTGTGTGTTGTGTGTTGTGTTGTGTGCCCAGAGTCTGGAATTTTATTGACTTTGTGTACATGGGAGTGAGCGCGTGTAGCGTGTATTGTATATTATGTATTTCGTATGTACGTATGCTGAGCACACATTCTATGAAAATGGGAATCTCTCTCTCTCCGCCCTTATTTTTTCTTGTTGTACTTGTACAAATCACAAATCCTTAGTTTGATGTCTAATGAGAATGAGACTGTAAATCCAAGCTCGAAGCTAGGCAACGAAAGAAGGCAGACGACAAACGACACTAACAATACCTACGTATGTTGACAAGGATAATAATAATAATGACATTCACTGTACACTGTACATGGATAGAAGAATGAAGAACCACCACCAAAGTTCTACAAATTTACTACATTATTATTACACTATATGAAATAAACAATATTATTACTATTTATATCTGTATTCTGTATTCATTGGATTGATTCAACATCCAGAGGCAAAGCGGCTCGTTTTATCCACAGATTTACATACAACATACAACACTAGTGTTTTGTTCCAAATTCCAAGTACAAAATGTCAAATATCAAATGTCAAGTCTCAAATCTCAATCACATGTGGCTCAGTCATAAAGTTTTAAGAAATTGTCCACAATCATTCAAAAACAAACCAAGGAAGTTCCAATGAACTGTTAATTGCTAATAAATTATATTCAAAACTCAAAATGTAGCTCTCTGTTTGATTTTCCGTATTTACACACGTGTAACCAGTGCTCAATAATTACAACATAAAATACAAGTAATAAGAAGGTGTCTTAGCCGTAAGTAGGAGAAAAATTAAGGAACACAAAAAAGATGGCAATGACTGATTCAGAGAAGCAAAAATGAGTTGACTATCGACTGTCAACTGTCAATGGATTGCTGAAGAGAATATGAAGGAAAAAAATACAACTACTCGGAGAAACTTTCTTTCATAGTTACACTTTCTATCTCTTTTTCTCTCTTGTTTATTGTCTACCTTGTGTGTTGTGTAATGTCGTTTTCTTCCTTTCTTCTTATTTGTATACAATGAGCAAAAGTACTAACACTAATAAATCTATTGATCTACTTGGAAAATGGAAGAAAAAACCTCTGTACTTCTTAACTTTGTGACTCTTTGACTTGACTTTCTAATATATAATATCTGCAAGTTTCAGCCTTCAGTTTCCATCGTTTGCCATCTTTTTTCTATAGCTAAATATATTAGGTATAAAAATCACTGTTCCTTTCATTCTCATACACAATTTTTTCACTAAATTGGCAACAACAAGGGAATAAAATCCCTTCTCTCATCCTTTTCTTCTCAACTATGCCTAAATATTACCCATGTAACATGTAACAAACAAGGTAGAATAGTCAATAGTTATTGGACACGAACGTGTAAACTGGAAAAGAATAAGAAGATAAGGAAGGCAGAAAAAGGTGATTATCTTTTCTTTTTTTTTCTCCATAGATTTCTGGATCTGCGAATGCCTACTGTCAACTCCAATAAAACTGAACAGCTACACTCTGCATTCTTTGTTAGAACGGGGAAGAGACTAACTTTTATTGTATACTATAGACTATATTGAAGATTGTAGATGTATATAGATTATAGATAATTTAGTGCATACATATACTTTTTACATATGTATCCGGCTTTGGAAAATATTGTTGGAAGGTTCCCACTTCTAAGATAGACGCATAAAAAAGGTATATTTTATCACCATCATTATGTATTATGTTATGTGATAGTGTCGATTGCAGATTGTCGATTGTCGATTTCCAGTTCCAGTTCGAGAGACTAGTGATATTGTCAATCGACGTTGACAATCACAATTGACAATGATAATCAGCTTTTACATAACTATGAGTATTCCGTGTTCATCCTGATAGAAAATAGTAGCATAAGAGTCTATAGCCTGTAGTCTATAGTCTATATAGTTATTCCTAAAGGATTCAAAAGATAAAAGGAGATGAAATGGGATGCTAGATGCTAGTAGGATGTTGCCAACAGTAAATGCGTATAAAACAGAGGTGAAATGGAGCGACTGAACAGAGAACAGAGTACCCTGGAATTCTGAATTCTGAATATATACTATTACGTATTACAGACTACAGAGTACAAACCCACTTGACATTATGTATCATGTATTGTGTACTATGGAGTACGGAGTATGGAGAATGGAGAAACGAGAGACGAGAGACTAATACAATCAAGCCTTAATATATACAAGTTTCCTTCTTTTTCAAAATGTATGTATAGTGTACATGCAGACGAAGAATGGAGGCTGGAGACTGGAGAGGCAGGAGAGAAAATTGGGTAAGAGAAAGATTTTCATTTTGACGACAACGAAGACGACGCAGAGGATGAGAAAGGAGAGAAAGAGAGAGTGAGAGAGAGTCGGTTACGTTTCACGAGCGACTGAGTCCAAGAGTGTATTAGAGAAAGGAGAAGAAGACAAGGAAAACGACTACGACTGCGACTACGACGATCACTGTGGGTAAAGGAGAAAAGGAGAGAAAGAGAAGAGAGAACCGAGAGCTTGTGTGTCATGGAAGAGTGATAGTTGATTAAGACGAGTAAATTGTATTTCTCGCACAAGAGAGATTTCTCGGTAGAAAATCCAATCGAGAGAAGATATTGGATTACACACACACTCACTGCCTTTCTGTATGTACAGAGTACAAAGTCGTCAAGTACAAGGGTCTGAAGACTGAAGATATATGTTTATCGTTCTCGTGGAAGGAAAAAAGAGAACTAGAAGAAGAAGACTGAGTTCCAAATGGCAAGTTTTATTACATCGACATTTACGTGTGATATATATTATATATTATACGTGAAATGTGTTGTACTATCACGTGGAATTGTAACATACTGTAACCTGTGTGTGTAACGTCAATGGAAGAACAGAAGCTACCTCTCCAGAGAAGAGAAAGCTTCAAACCAACCACTTTTTTCTCTGTCATCTATCTACTATCCATCTGTCCATATATACAGATATATCTGTAATCTGTACACTGTCTACTGGATAGTCACATTTTTCATCTTGCTCTTTTTTTTCTTCTCCTTTCTCTCGAGTCTCGAGTCTCGAGTCTCCAGTCTAGAGTCTCTAGAAGAAAGTGAAAGAAAGAAAGTGACTTTTTTTCACTCTCAGCTTTTCTCGCACCTAAAAAGGTAAATGTTGAATATTGGATGGCACGCAGAGGGAAAAGTTTATTATTATTATCACTACTTTTACCATATACATCCATTCTCCTCCCGACTACTATTTTTCTATACCTTTATAAGCTTAATATTGGTGGTATCTCTAGAATCTAGAATCTAGAAAGTAGAATCTAGAATGTAGAAGAAAGGAAAATGGCAACATTACAAAAGAAAAAGAGGCATTTTTATTCCTTTTTTCTAGAAAAAGTTTTCTTCAATCTTGATTCTTGATGGTTGATGATCCCATAGACTTAATATGTACAAAACGTACAATGCACAATGTACATGTAATGAAAGGAAAAAGGAAGAAACGAAAAAACCTTTGTCTTGGGTCTTGAGTCTTGAATTCTGAGTCTAGAGTCTTGAATATTTATGTATATATAAAATGTTTTTTAATATACGCATCATATACATTACAAAACAGCTTTATATCTATTTTACGTGGTAGTTTTTATTGGTACCTACTATGTACTACATACTACAGCATAGAGTGATGGAGCATACGCCATCCACTTCTTCATTCCGTATGAAAAGACAGATGAAAAGAGGAAAAAAGTAAAAAGTTACAAGTAAAGTAATCCGCTCAAGTGACTATCACATTTTTCTCTCTCTTTTTTTTTCTTTTTCTTGCAAGTTGCAACGGTCTATCTTTTCATTTTATTTCCCTCATACTTTTTCACAGCTTTTCCTTTTCTTGTTTCTTCTATAAGTAGTAAGTAACATATCCTTTTCTTTTCTATTTCTTTTTTCCTTAGTTTTCTTCTTCTTTTCTCAAGTTCAACTTTGTACCTTTTCAATACTACGTTTTCATTCTTTTTTATTTTATTTTATACTATTTTGCGCATTTCCTTCTATTTGTCGGTATACTTTTGTAAGACGAAGAAGAAGAAGAAGACTGATGATAAGTGAAAGTGTGAAGGCTAGAATTTCAGTTTTAATTTGACTTTTCAGCAACAGGGAACCGGGAAAAATCCTTGAGTATTGAGTAGAGTGAAGAGTAAAAAGGAAAGAGTGAATGGTAAATGGCAAACAGAGAATGATGATGCATTTTTTAACTCATTTTTTTTATTTATTTATTCCATTGGCAGACATCAAGGTCTATGATAAAAGTAGTTATTTTTTTTGTATTGCACAATTCAACAAACACCAAATTCACAACTTGTCAGTATATAACAAAATAACAAGTCCTATTCAAGTAAAAAAAAATTTTTTTTTTCAACTAGAGTTTCACAATATTTTCGAAAATTCAAAAAATTCAAAACCTTAAAACCATTTTTCCTTTGAAAAAGAACACAAAATATAATATTGAGATAAGAAAATATATTAAAAAATAATAGGTTATAAAAAACAAATGATTCAATGTCTTTATGTATTTAAACATTCCCGCCATTCCGTAGATAAATTAGAATCATAGTGGGCGTTTGAGTCAATCAAACTAGAAATTAAATCATTATTAGTATAGTGATTTCGATGGATCAAGGACCTAATAGCTAATTGTCTTAATTCAAAAAAGTTTTTGACTGCATTTTCTTGAAACATTTGCGTTGCGCTGTAGTCACGTTCATATCCACAGACAATACGAAAGCAATTGTTATATGTTATCCTGATCTTGTTTATTTGAGTTTTGTTGAGCATCCAAAGACTGCAGCAGTAGATATTAGAAAGATATGAGACGAATAAGTGCTTCCTGACATTGTGTGAGCACTTGGAAAAACGGGCCCTGAGACAGAATGCTCTCTTATATAATTCACTTGACCTCTTGATGATTTCATCCACATCAGACAGAACATCAGCACCTTTATTTGTAGTGGATTGGATTTGATATCCTAAGTATCGCACGCTCGTTGATTGATTTATTGACGTCCCTTGAAAGATGATAGAAACTTCAGACTGGAGACACTTGGCCCATTTCGGCAGAAATAATTGTAATTCTGATTTTTGAGGATTAAACATTAATCCATGTTCCAATGCAAAGTCAGAAGAGATTTGGAGCATCTTTTCAAGTGATGATCTTGAAGTCGCCAGTAGAACCAGGTCATCGGCATAAAACAGGTGGTTCATGAATTTCCCAAGTATTGATAGGCCAATTTTACTTTTATTGAGGCGCTGACTCAATTCGTCCACGTAAATTGCGAAAAGATATGGGGAAAGAATTCCTCCTTGGCGAACTCCCTTTTCAACTGCAAATCCCTCACTCCAACAATTTCCCCATCGGATGAAAAAACGCTGCAAAATGAACCATGATAGAAAGATTTCCACCAGTTTCAAAGGAAAATTCCGTTTCACCAGATTTTCCAAAAGTGGGAGGTACTGGACGCAATCAAAAGCTTTGGATGCGTCAAGATAACACACATAAAGTGGAATTTCCTTCCTATTACAAAATGAAATTAATTGTCGAAGAACAAAGATCCCCTGCTCACATCCGTGTCCTCTCTTAAAACCAAACTGATTACTATTGGTAGCAAGGAAATGCCAACAATTATAGAGAATTAATTTTTCTAAGATTTTAGAAGACAGAGTAGCAAGAGCTATCGGCCTGTAATTGTTTTTATTCTTTGCATCCAAACCCTTTTTCTTGATCATTGGAGAAAGGACAACAGTCATTAAATCAGTCGGGATGGCATTGTGTTGCACCATGATGTTAAAAAGGGACGTGAGAAATTCCACCACTGATGAATGAGCAAATTTTAAATTTTCGGATTTTAAACCATCCTTACCAACTGCCTTGCCATTCTTAAGATTTTTGATGACAACTTCTAATTGCCAGGATTCGAATGGGATAAATTCTGCTGTATTATTTTGCACCCTGTAGTCTGCAATCAATTTTTTACATTTGTCCAGATTTAAAGTTTTGTCTTTGAATTGTTCTTGAAAATGATTTTTCCAATAACGTGCTATCTTTTCTGGAGTGTCTGCTCCTTCAACTACAGCCGAAAGGATTTTTGGGACCTTTTCCTGTTGTTTCACTTGTTGCCAAAAGGATACAAAATCTTTGGAATTGTGGCTCATGACTAATTTATCAGCTTTCAACTGCACTTTATTTTTCTCACACCATCTTAAAGCTCCACGAAATGTTTTCTTTTTTTTGATTTAAGTTTTCTTCCAAAATGTGAGCAACTGAATTATTATTATTGTGTTTGAAAGCTCGGTATGCCATTGAATATTCATCATAAAGGAGTTTCAAGTTATCATTCCACCCTGTTACTTCTTTCTTCCGCCCTTTTGCTTCTGATCCAATACGTTGATCAAGAGAATTTATTTCAGCAACAAAATCATTGTAAATTTTATTAATAAAACCAGGTACTTCATTTTCAGAAAGGCTATGGACTTGTTTTAACTTTGAAGATAAATTCGAGGCAATTTTTTCTGTGTGATCCAGATATTGAACTTTAATGGCCTTCGAGCATTTATTCCATTTGATAAATGGAATTCGAACTTGATTGTCTTCAACGGGTTGACATGAAAAAATTGAAAGGTTTTGGATTGACAGAGTTAGGGCAATGTGATCACTGGGAGTAGGGCCAAGTAGTTGAACTCCTGAGTGAGGTAATAATGATTCGCTGATGATGAAATGGTCGATCCAGCTTTTACCATTATTTGAATCGCTGTGAAATGTTGTTGAATTTGACGGTAACTTTTTAGTGTCGACAATCACCAAACCCAAGGACGAAGCTGCTTGTGATAATTCCAAGTAAATATCTGTGTGTGGGGAAATGTTGAAATCTCCACCAACAATGTAAAGTTCTGCTTGTGACTCTTCAATAATTGAAAATATTTTCCCAATTAATTCCGATTGTTGATCTGGAAAATTAGCCGTAGGGAAATAACAGTTGATGACGAGACATGTAGTGGAATTTAGATTAAGGAAAACAGCAGACAGGCGTGGATCTTGAAAATCCTTCTTCAGAGGATAGACTGTGATTGAAGTGGCGAGTGTTTTCTTCCACAAGATTGACGTGCCACCAAAAGGACGGCCACAGAGTATTTCCCCGGAGTTCATGCCAGAGACAGACACACCAAGAAAATCAGAATGTAGATTGTGTACTAAAACCTCTTCACAAGTTTGTAACCAAGTTTCTTGTAGTAGGATGACATCATAATTTAATAATTCATTGGTTAGAAATGAATAATTCTTTTTAAAAGACTTGCAGTTCCAAGAAGCGAATTTCAATTGATCAATTTCCAAATGGCTGCCATTTGTAGTTGCAGATTGCAAAATCATTTTGGAGTTTTGCCGTTGTTACTTGCAAGCAAGTCAAATTGATTGCTCAAATTAAGTGAGCAGTTCCAAATATTTTTGTCCCCAGTGTTTTGATTAGTTGTTTTCGGAGAATTTTCATTCGAACGGGCTTTTTGAAATTTGACTGGATACCAACGACGAACAATACATCCCTCGGGCCAAATTTCAGGACAATACGGATTAAAATTAGCAGATTGTAAGAATTTTATATGAAATGAAGAATGAAAAGCCGTAGGGAACTTTGAAGGAACTTTTTTAACATTGAGGCTTTTTATTAAAGCCTATTTTACCAAGTACCATGTGCAAGATGTAATGTAGAGCATAGAACGTAGAACGTCAAACGCAAAAATACTATGAATATTAGTTGGTGCTGGAAACCAAACAATGTGAATATTATATATGTTTTGTGTTTTGTATTTTATATTTTCTATATTTGATAAATAAATAAATAATACAAAAGTTCCTTTACCATTACCATTATATTATATTACACAATTTAAAATACAGTATTTTCTGTCAAAACGAGGATGAAAATACAAAATATCTACAAAATATATTATATTATTTATTATTATATATGCATAATCCGTAATCCTGTCAACATTCCGATATTTTATTTTTTATTGTACCATTGGCATTGGCATTGTCAACTGTCAACTGTCAATAAAAAGTCAATTTTCAACCTCCTTCCTTTGAAATTGTGGAGTTGGTTATTCATCTACATCTACATAATATATTTATTTACAGTAGAAAACATAAGTGAACATAAGTGATAAACTACAAAATACATAGTAAATAGTAAATAGTAAGTTCACCATTCACCATAATACATATGAAATACACACAAGTTGGAAATTGTTAAAAGTTGAAAGAAGTGGAATAAATTTAAGCTCGATTTGATGACAGAGAGATTTGTATTTTATTGGATAATAATACAAAATACAAAATACAAGCGTACCGTAAGATGCGGTGACTTGGATGAATAACAAACATGAGAAAAAGGAGTATTCCTTGATTTCGCTGTCATTTTTTTTTCATTGACAACTTTCAACCATTTTCTAGAAATAAGTTAAATCAACTGTATTTTCATTTTTACCTGCAGAAAGCTGATCTGGTGATGCATCTTATGATGATGATGTGATGCACCACTTGAATTTTCTCCTAAGAGGATTGAGTTTTGAATTTTGAGTACAGTACAAAATGAAGAACATTTCCCATTCTTCTGTTTTCTGTTCCTCCAGTTGCAGCGGTACATATGTTGGATGGATTGTGGATTGATTGCAGAAGAATAGGTAAGTAAAAGAGTGAGTGGTTATATATAATATTTACAATTTAAATACACGACACGTACACACTATGGGACAAGCTATTATACAACAATACAATTCAAAACACAAAACATAATAGGAATAGATTGAGAGAGACGGGAAAAAACGGGAAATTTGATTATGTCTCGTATGTACATATTTACTGTTGACTGCTTATTCATCCACGTTCTTTTTTGCATGTTGTTGTGCATTGTGTATTGTGTACGTATTACGTATATTGTAGTGGTGACTGGTGTCTCTGGTTCTGCCTCTGTCTACCCACTGGAACATACACTGAATTGAATTGGATGGAATTGAATTGAATTGATTGTGTATCATATCTACCATATCTGTGATATATCATTGCTTCTCCGTTCTTCTCCAGTTAGTTCCCTTCCTCTCTTCCACTTTTCCACTAGCATCTAGTATCTAGTATCTAGTCCCAATTGAATTATCATGGATCGGATTTATCCGTTTATCGTTATCTTTATGAGGGAATAAACGAATAAAAGCGGAGGAGGAGGAGAAGGAGGAGGCAGAGAAAAGGGAGAACACTCACTCACTCTTGTTTCTTGTTCCATTTGGGAATACAGATTATGTCATTACATAAAACATATGTATTATCCATATTTGTCTATATTTTCTACCAGTCAGTTTCTAGCATCCTCTAATCTAACTCTAAAAAGAGTACTAAATGCTATATTATATTCACACAGTAGCTGTTGATGTTGATATTGATAAGTATTGGCAATGATAGTATTAAAAATTTGAAGAAAGGAAGAAACAAAAAACGTCTCACACTTAGGAAAGGACGAATGACGAATGAAGAACGAGCTAAAACAATAAACAGGTACATATTTTTGAAAATTTACTAATAATAATTCCATTGTATTTTTTTGTACATGTGAAAAACCCTGATCAGTACCACAGGATAGACGATACACAACTTAATATGAGACATGAGTGTGCCATTTGTGTTTTCTGCCTCCGTTGAATTTTTTTTGTGTTCCAGTCCGTATGAAATAACTTATGACAACTGAGGATGAATGACATGAATCAATGTGATGAATAAATGAGAAAATAGGGAGTGAAATAACCAGTCACCAGTCTCACTGTGCAGAGTACATTGTACATTGTACGAAGTCACTGGATGAATAGAGAAGGGAAGGGAGAGTGAGAAAGAAAATAGGCATGTCTTGAATAGATGAAAATATTGTGCCAACAAAGAATGGGAAATGGGAGTTTATCATCAAATTCCTGACATTTTCAACTCCTCATATTAGTTTACACGCAGAACATCAACATATGTTTTTAGCTCAATAATATTACGATTGTATATAAAACTCATTGTCTCCTCTCCGTGTCTACTGTCTACTGTCTACGTTCGTGTGCTTCTTGATGCTCGATTCGTTATATTATGTTGTATGTTGTACATATGTTATGTATTATGTGTTATGTGTTACTCAGTTTTTGAGGATTATTTGTATGTATTTGTAGAATTTAGCCATCAAGTTGGGTGATCTTTATCCCAGATCACAGTCATCATCGTCAGCGTCATCGTCATAAGCCTCAGTTTCAGAGTTAGCACGAATAACAGAGAACAGAGAACAGCTTCCAGAGAGTCAGAGTCAGAGTTTGGAGTCACACTCGGAGAATTCCAAACTCGAAACTCGAAACTCCAAACTCAACGTCTGTACCGAATATTTATGATTAGGGATTGGAAGATTCTTTTTCTCAGTTCTCAGTTCCATCCGTTGTGAGTTGCTCCTTCTGTGACTCAAAACTCAAAGAGTCAACAGTAAAGAGTCATTTTCCTCCGTTTACGCGGGTTTGCACTCTCTACATACATATTTTTCTTGTCCTCTCTTCGTTTGTGTGGCTGGAGTTGGTACGTGACACGCACAAAGTTGTGAAGCCATGATAAATATTTTCTCGCATTCGGATCCATTCAAACCATATGAAATTCTTGCATGAAACCGGAGCTGGAACTGGAGCTGGAAGTGGAAGTAAAACTGGAATTGCAATCCCTCACACGTACAGATATCTTATATACAGAAATGTACAAGATCCTTTTCATATGATAGGGAAAGTAGAAAGAAAATTCTCAGAATTTTGCTGATATTGTATTATCATCTTGTTGATAATACACATAGTGATAGCGATGATTCAACTTCTCTCCTCCACTTTCTACCGTCTCCTTCCTACCACCAACAACCAACTACCAACTACCAACAACAATAATAATAATAGTAATAATACAATGAGAGTTTGTGTATGTATCTATACAAAACACAAAGGACATGCTTCTGCATCTGATATCTGATGTCTCATGTCGTTTACTTTTTGCTTTGCTTTTACAGCCTACAAACTAAAGAAAGAAAAAACATGGAAGGTATCTCATGAGCTCTTTGCTGTTTGCTCTAGGGAACACAAAAGACTATGAACTATGAAGAATGGAGAATGGAGATTATAATACGTATAAAATATAATAATATAAAAGATTGGAATTTGGAATTCCAATATTGTGATTATGATATGTACCAGGAAGGAGCATTAAGTACACAAAAACTGTTTACGACCATTTAATATAACAACAATAATAATTATTATTTGTTTTGTTATTCCATGTCCACCAGCTTTTTTCTCCTTTCTCCTTTTCCTCTTTTCTTTGGTATTTTGTATTTTCCTTAATCTTGGGGTAAACGGATAAAGGAATGACCAAGAAACAGCCTGTATAAAGTATAAAGGTACAAAAATAAATGTCAAATGTCACACGTAGAATATTAAAAGATTTTCACTCAAAACTCACAGTACCTACAACCTATACAATCCTGTGTCTACTATCTACTGTGTGAATTCGCCATAGGCTCTCTATTATCCATACCTACGCTATTCTGACTGCTGACTGCTGCAGCAGTCTACTGCTGACTTGTAGATAGTGACGCATAGAGCTCGATGATGGAAAATTAAATTTGACTCAATTTCCAATTTCTTGAAAGAAAGGGAAAGGGAAAATTTTATTACTGCACTTGGCAAGTTACAAGTGTAGATTGTAGAGTGTAGAGTGTAGTGCTAACAAGTGAAGTGCAGATAATATAGATAGATAGATATAGATAAAGAGTATCCCACATCACATGGACATTGTAGATTGTGGATTGTGTCGAAATTAATATTAATATTATCCTAAATTGTTCAATATAGAATCACATGCTGTGAAATGGTCATGTGTAAACAGTAAATATTGCATAGTCAATAGTCATGTGTATATGTATTATCACATTATGATTAAACTCTACTTTCTACACTCTATATTCTGCACATTTGAATATATTATACTACCATTAAATTGAGATGCTGTGGGCTGGATGCTAGCTTTCAAAGTACATATAGGAGGTGGATTAAAAAACAAGTGTATAGATTTTCGGATTTGTGTATATCAAGTAGGAAATCTTTTGCATAATATCTAATATGTACACTGGAAAAAAGTGATGTAAAATACGCCGATATGAATCGAGCAATAAGCATCAAATATGTGTTGGAGGTTGGAGTGACAATGAACCAAAAATACACATATACATAGATGTTATGCATGTATCTAGACTCTAGACATTAGACATTGAAGAGCAGAGCCGATAGCCAAAGAGCACTTGAGATGACAAATGCTTAACCAGCATGAAAATGCTCCTACAAAATGTAAATGTAAATAGAATCATCATACAGAAAGAGGAGTAAAAAACTCAAGAGAAAAAGATTCAACTCAACTCAAAACTCAGCTCAGCTCAGCTCAACTCAGTTCTCAGTTCTCAGTTGTTTGCCGTTTGTCGTTTGCCCCCTCCACACCACTTGAATTTTGAATCACTGTGTACTAAGTACCAAGTATGTAGTATGTAGTATGTAGGCTCTGTTCTCTGTTTTGTCAGTATTGTTGATGTGTGTGTCTAGTGTCTATGTATGTGCAATGTGCAGGTTGTAAGTTTTAGTTAGAGCCGAACTGTTAGACTTTGGACTGTGGACTTTGAACATTTTATAAGGTGCTTCTCCTCAACGGTTGAGGCTCAACCATAAACCGTACACCATACACACCACATCACATATCATGAATGTTCTTCTACATTATTATTATCATTATTATACTGTTCTCTCTCGTACGTAATTATGATCAATTCAACCACCAAAAATATCATCATTCCTCATCTTTTTTTTACATTTCCCTTTCCATCACATTTTCACACTCAATACTCAAGACTCGAAACTCAACACTCAACACTCTACGTCAGCCTGTCATGTAATTGCAATATTCTATCATATTTCTCATTTTGTGTTTCATATCTGTTTCATTCTGCTTGTGCAGTGCTTGTGCACCTCTTACCTCTTACATCGTACATTATATTTTCAGGAGGGTAGCAAAACTTGATAAAAATGTGATATTTACAATTGATATAGTTTCTGATTTATGATGTTTCAACAATGAACAATGAACAATAAAATCTTTCTTTTTTGGAGAAAAAAACCTTCCTTTTCCTCCATTTTATTGAATGTTGAAAGATGTAACAATTTTTTAACATTTTCAAAACAAAACATGTACGAGTGTATGATGCACATTCATGTTTTTGTGATATTATTGATATTATGTTTCCCTCCAGCTTCTGACTCGCTTCATTCTAAATTCTCGATTCTCAAACAAAATACAAAATAAAATCCTAGATCCTGGATCACCGTCTAAATTCTAAATGTATTGACAAGCTACAAGCTACATGACACGATACAAGATACGCGATCTATCTATTTGTTTGTGTGAACGTGTGTCATTTATTTATGCCAGAGTAGTTTCTCGATTGAAGTCGTTCCATTTATTTCTCACTCTGTTCTCTGGGTACATGAAAGTGCACATAACATCTCTTTATATTAGTATATAGTGTACTTTCTACTTTCTATATAATATATGCAATATATGTAATATGTATGTTTTATACGGATGAATGAGGACGTGTAAATAGTAAATAATTTGCATCGAGTTGAATTGAGGGTGTCTTTGTGTTTTTGTGTACGTGTGTAGTCTTCTCACTTTTACTTTTCATGGAATCATATACACAGAACGTAGAGCGTTGAAGATTGAACGTAGACCGTAGGAAGAGGAAGAGAAGAGAGAAAGAATGTGGCATCATCATACAATTTATACGGGTAACTCGTTTTCCCTTTTTTCCTTTCCTCTGGTGACTGGCTGGTTGGTGGGTTGGTTGGTTGATTTTCAACACTAGTCACTAGTCAGAGTTTTTTCCCGAGTTCCGAGTTCCGAGTTTTCATGATGCTGATGCTGTGGGGAGTGTGGAGTGTGGAGGCGGAGGATACAATATCTGTGTACTGTATACACAAAATACAAACGTACATAAATATTATACATGCATGTATAAATTGTAAATATAGGAAAGCGAAAGGACAGAAGAGAATTGAACGGAATGTAAAATGTGTAATGGAGATATAAAATATGCACAAATAATACAACACACAATATACAATACAATAGTGAGTTTTGAGTTTTGAGTTTGGAAGTTTGGGATTTTGGTACGTTTGTTGTGTTGTTGTGTGAGTAAAGTGAGTTACTTCTTTACACTCTTTACTCTACAGAGTCTGCAGCCATGGTGTTCGTCTTTCGTCTTTACTACCAGAAGTTGTCCTTGCTCGTCATATTATTTTCTCTTCCTCTCTTTTCTCCACACATGCACACACAACAGAGAAAACAGACAATGGATATTAAAACATTCCAACGAGTTGGTTAGGCGAGAAAAAGAGAAAGTTTGCATTTCTCCCTCTGTAATCATCATGATCATGATGCAGAATTCAGAAGGCAGCGGATCACGAGTAGATAGACGATTCAATCCGGTCTGTATAAAAACTCTACTTTACAGAGTTCAGAGAGGAAGAAGGAGAAGAAGGCTGCACAGTGCACAGGATTTTCATATCTATTTCTAAGCGAGAGAAGGGAGAAGAGAGAGAGAGAGAGAAGGCGGCAGAAAAGAAACTCATAGGGAAATGCTCCAAATTCTTTACTACACGCCTCACTACCATTTAAATACACACTTTATTCAGGGAATCGTCAACATTCAATCCCAGTTTCCAGTTTCAATCCAAAACAATGAAAGCCCAGAGTATTTGTACTAGAAACTAGTACTCTGTACTCTTTACTATCGCTGCTCCTCTCCCACTTTGATTCCAATATTTTACTATATTTATACATGAATTTGTACATATATATATTTCTTAAGAATACATTCTCATTTTCATTGAGTGAAGCCCCAGAATTTCTCATAACATAAGTCAAAAGTCAAACAAATGTAGAGAAAACTGATATTTTTTTCATTGTGGGATTTTTATGATAAGTTTACATATTATTGTACCACTAGAAACAAACAAATAAACAGGTAGCAAAAATTCAGGATCCAAAATCCAGAGCCCATAAATATTTTTTTTTATTAAAAAGGACAAAGAACAAGAGTCTTCAAATTTCATTTTAGCTATGCAAAATGCAAAATGAAAAACCGTTCTTTATAATATTGTTTATTATTTGTTGTGTAACACGTTGTATACAAAATAAAGAGAATATCCATAATATTCAATATTCAAAATTCAAAACTCAAAATCCTCATAGTTGTCAATTGGCCACCTCTTGACAGCTTCCGATTCCAATTTCCAATTTTATACCACCAACGGTGACAATGTCAATAAAAAAACAAGAATAAGAACAAACACAAGAGAAGGGGTGTGACAACAATGACACAGTGCAATGATAGTTTAAACTCTTTCCACTTTACACAGTGTAACTCTGGGGAATTCACAATTCACACAAGTGGAGAGTGAGCTGTTGCTGTTTCAAAGTTTTCCTGTTGCTTGGTCGATTAGAGGGCGACAAGTATTAGTATTAGTATTATTACTATTGCTATTACTATTGTATTGTTGCTGTTGAAGAGAAAAGAGAAACGAGAGTAGAGCGTGGCGGACGGTGGTTGACGGACACCCTGCATTCTGCAATCAGAATCAAGTCAAGTCAATCAGAAGGCCCAGTCACTCCTCATCTCTTTGTTGTTTGCATGTAGTGTGGTGGAAATGTGCACGAGCCGGCACTCATCCACTCCTTTTTTACCATTTGACACATGTACACTTTTCTCTCCACAGTTCAAACCAGTGAATAGTGAATACCAAATAAACTAATACCAAGTGTTGAAGATCGAGGATCGAGGATGGAAACTCGAGAGTTTACATGTTTAAACATATTATTACACAACACAAGCAACACTTGAAATTGCAATCAAATCACAATCAAACCGACGCAGTCAGACTCGCAAATTAAGGGAAACAATATACACAAATATGTACAATTTACCATGTACAACTTCACACAAACACACTGTCAACTGTAAACTCACTTTTATTCATTATTTATGCTGTTTTCACTCGTGCTATTTGTTTATCATCCTCCTCTTTCTCTCTCACACACTCTCTCTTTTGGTCATATTATATTAAAAGTGAAATGCTAGTTCTTTCCCCTTTTACTTTTTTTAGTTTTCAAGTCTATTGTTTTGTCAATGAATTTTGAGAGGAAATTTAAAACAAGTTGGTAAATGTTAAATGTTGATAATATTATAGTCTCTTCAAGCAATCTACTGTAAGTAAACTCTAAAAAGTCTTTTACTTAATAATAATTATGCTCGACTGGAGAAAATATGATAAATGTAATATGTAATAATAAATAATAAATGATAAATAATAATAAAGTTGTACAATGTGTAATTTGTATCATAATATTAAATTAGCGTAAAAAATTAATTATTATTGTTACACAATTTCCATTTGCAACCAAAGCTTACAATTTACCATTTTTAAATTCTTCATTCGTTCCTTTTATTGATTTTTTTAAATAATAATCCGTAACCAGTTATTATTATGAACTTGTTTACATTTTACATCATGTCAATGTTAAAACAAGATTCTTAGGGTTTTTTCCTAATATACAGAAATGTAATATGGAGGAATAGGTCCATAAACTTGATACTGATCTCGTGACGCCGTCGTACCATTTGAACATGTTGTATTGGACGGGGTACTTGTTGTATTTGTATTTGTACCATTTGTACAATTAGTTGGTTTTGACCCTCTGGGAAGCTGAAAGATCCGGAAGAGGACGAAGATGAAAAGGCATAAACATATAAGCATAATTAAGATCAAAAAAGCAGCAACAGCCCATCTGATAATCCTCCAGACACCTTTTGAGTAATGGCTCAAAAGTTCTTCTTCTGTAATGTAGGGTTTTAGAAGTGGTGTCTTCCACTGTGACTGTGTGTATACATAAGGTTTGCTAAAGTATGTGTCCTCAGTAACATTTCCTGACGGTTGAGCAGTAGCTGGGATACTCTCCTCCACAGGGATTTCTCTATCTTGAAGATTTCCATCATCACCTTTTGTCGGGTCCAATTTGCTCTCTGATTCTGCTTCCATTTCTGTGGTTAGTGGTGCTCTGCAAGAAATATAATAATAAATAATAATAAAAACTACATTAGCACATTTAAAAAAGGACAAGGCTAGTTGATATTATAGCACGCATTGACACCTTTCTCTCATACATTTAGGCAAAAAAGAAAACTGAGGATGAGCACAGATTTTAGATTACACTTTAGATTTCCTTCTATGAGTACTCGATCTTCTTCTAGAAGTACTCGATCTTTTTCGAGGAGTGCTAGATTTTCTTCTGGGAGTACTCGACTTTCTGCGTGGTTGTTCTAACTTTTCACTCATCGTACAGTTACAGTTGTGGTTTTGAGTTTTAAAAAGCAAAAACAACAGACGACACTACTACTTTTGACACTTTAGCACATCCATGCCAAAAAATGTCAACAATGCCAAATGCCACAAATTCTATATATAATATTATGAGTTTGGTTTGGTTTGTTAATAACTTTGGTCACCATGGCCATGTGCTCATGAGCAGTTATGCTAACTTTTTTGCTTTGTGCATTTCATTGGTTTGTTGCAGATTTCAAGTCAAATAAAAAAGGGCTTCAAAATCTGCACTCATCACTCATAACTCACAACTCATTTCATCCTCAGCCGACAATGCGAAATGCAATGCGACGCTAATTGTAAATCGTCGCATATGCAAAATAACATACAGAAAATTCAGATGCAATAAGTTATGTTTTTACCTTCGAAGGCCTTCAGAATCTTAAAAATGACTTAAAAATCCTCCGTCGTACATTTGTCTTTCAGTCTTGCCGGTTGCAGATATTATTAAAGTGGTTTTTTGTACTTGAATTTATGACAGCTTTATCTCGTGATGACAATTTAATGATTTTGTAATTTTTATTGTGTACTGTTGTGGATTCTGGAAACAAAGAGTGGAAAAAAAAGTAAAACTACTCTTTGAATTTTTGAAAACAAAATACAATGTAGATGTTCTTCTCGCCCTCATCCTCACGAGGCACTCAGCACACGACACGACTGCGGGACAAGATGGCGAAGAAAATCATATTATCATGATTACACAGAAATTAAAATAAGGTTCTTTTTTTTAAATCCTACAGCAACACAATTTTTAATATTGTTATAATTTTTTAGCTTTTTATATATAAAACTTTTTATCGTGGTATGAAGTATGTAGTCAGAAACAAATAAAATCCCACGTCCCACATGACCCCTAATTGTTAATATTGTTTTTCAGTAAGCACGGCTCATAACAGGAGTTATTATAATATTTAGAGAAAACGGAGTAAACATTTGCTCCATCAATAATCGTGAATCATGCATACCATTTGGCATGAAAAATCTAATCTGTATAGCAGTTAGCAGTGTATTGTAAATTGTACATTGTATAATAGAATGTAAATTCTGTCTTGTTCCTCCTTTCTGCAAGTCTATACTCTATCCTCTATACACACATTTATTCAAAAATTCAAAACAGTTTGTTCCCATGAATTTATTATTAGTACTAAGAATACACAACCCAAGACACAAGGTACAGGCACATACGCTGAGCTAAGTTTTATGATCTGATCCAATCTGTTTCTATTTTTTGTACATGATATGGCCGTGTGTGCATTTTATATGATTATACATTATACATTACAATATCATACAAAATATAAAATATTTCCAGAGATGAATGATGATACTGATGTCGAAAAACCGACAATCGACAACGTATGGTGTACGGTATATGGTATGGAATATGAAAACTTTCCTCTTTGATTTGGGCATGTGCATATGCTTATATGAGGGATATCAATGCTCAATGATCAATGGTACCTAAAACCTAAAGATTAGGAATATTTACTATTTACATACGTCGGTATTTTTTGGATCTTCTTCTCTTACAGTTAATGATAACAGTACGAGATTTTTGTATAGAGAATAGAGATAGGAAAATTCTAATGGGAAATGAGATGAAATGAAGAAAAAGACAATACGAAAGAGAGAGAGAGAGATAGAGGGGAAAGAGAAGGAAGGAGAAAACTCTTGTTGCTTGTTGATCCTCCATCTAATTTGTACTACCTACATATTTCCCCTTTTTTGTTCTTTTTCTTTTTGTCTGATGTGGAGAAGTATGGCCAGTTTAAATAAACAATGAGAAATGTTTATTCTCTCTACGGATGCTCAATGCTCAGTCTTATTAATGTGATGCCTGCTATATTCTACATTCTACATCACACATCGTATGCATTCTTTTGGTACATCTATAATGTAAAGGTTGTAGGTTGTGAAATGTGAAATGTAAAATGTATTGTTTGTGCTTTGTGCTCCCGGATAAGTCCATATTGTGCTAGTAGAGCGTAAACTCTCTCTCTTTCTGTACTACAGAATCAATCTCCATCTCAAATCTCAATCTAATCATGTTTTCCCATCTTTGCCTTACACATTGTAATTATTAGTCTATCTCTTTATTACATACAACAAATGTACACAAAACACAAACACTATCCGTGTACCATCTCACACGCTCAAATTTTTCCAGTTTTTGTATCTGCCTATCTATCTTTTTACAATACATGCGTAACATCTACTGTCTACAGTCTACTCATCGCGCACATAGTAAAACGTAAAAAGAATAATGTGTGCTGTTCTATAAAGTGCATCTATGTGTATTGCACATACATTTAAAACTGAAACGGAAAAGAGAAAATACAAAAGAAACCGAAAATATGCAAACAAAGAATTTTAACTTTGTTTCCTCCACATGCAAACATATGGATTACGGATGATGGATTATGGATCATACATCATACTGCACATCTTAAGTTTGTTGTTTGTTGTAATAAATTTTTTATGACACATTCAAAACTATGATGAAACAAGTCAGGATGGGATTTCATATCTTTCCATTTCTACAATGACTGAGTCATAAAATTATTGAAACAGAATTGCGTCAATTACATGCTACAATGCATATCATGTATTACGGCTGTACAGTGTACATGAAAATAACATTTGTTCGTCTTAGGAAAACACAAAAATGAGGATATTGGTGCAAAGTTATAAAAGAGATGAAAGAAAGAAGAAAGAAACAGTAAAAAATACACAGAAATGAGATTTTCTACATGTATCTTACGCTTCATTTTTCAATTACACAAGGTGAAAAATAACTTGTTCCTGTATTGTTCTTGTAAATACCAAAAATTACACATTCTAAATCATAAGTGAATGGTGAATCAGGTATTTACTTGTGCAAACAAAATGTCGTGAAGAGATGAAGCAATATAAAAATGATAAATACTCTGCAAATACAGTACCCGGTACCGAATACCGAAGGCAAAAAGCACCAAGCCAGTTTCGTTTTTGATCCTGTATATTTTGGTTCCCAAAGTCCAAACTCATAAAGAATAAATGGGATGTGTGCTTATCCGAAAAATAATCTATATATTAGGACTGATGACGAAAATGGGTTTCTGGATTCTGGATTCTGCTTCTAAAAAAGACGAGTACTGTAGAAAAAATGAAATTAAAACGGGGAGACTGATTTTACAAGTGGTAAGACTGCTAAGCTCTTTATTGAAAGCCATAAAAAAGGATCAAGACTAAGTCTTTGGGGAGCCGGAGCTCAATTTGCAAACAACAATTAATCGGGTATATCCACAATGTACAATGTATATTGTGTATTGTACTGTGGTGAAAAAAATGATACTGGACATCGTCAATCGTCATGCTGTCTATACTTCCTTAGTCCGTATGGAGCCTACAACATACAACATACATAATAAATCCGGATATTTGAATCATGCTCTTGGGTCTTGGGTTTTCAATTGTAGCTTGTATTTCGTCATCTGTAATCTGTAGTACGTAGTATAATTTAATAAAAGTACTTTGAAATACAAAATACAAAATACATGAGTGGTGCATATTTTACCGTTTGGCTGATTTTAATAGTGGTTTGTGTTTTGCTGTGTGGAGGATTTAGCATGAATGGCACTTACGACTTTTACGAGTAGTATTGTGTATGGGCAAGTCTTATTGTGAGAAAGGAAAGAAGGATGCGAAAAATACCAAGACAGAGAAGATGAACGGGGAAAACAGTAAAAAAGAAAGTAGACATGTTTGTCTTGCAGTACAAAAAACTTTAGGAAAATCTGACAACCTTCATGTATTCTAATTTCTAAATTCTAAAGCAGTGGACGATCAGAGTAAAAACTGCAGTTTATAGTCTCAAGTCTCCTTTTTCTGTCTGTCATCTGTCATTTTTGTCATGATTCCTGATTCCTGAACAATGAGCACTTGAAGGTCCTCTCCTAACTCCTATCTGGAAACAATAATAATTTACACAATGAATGACAGTGGACAGTGTGTTCCGTGTTGCGTTGAGTTTCGTGCCATGCGACACGACAAAGCAACAGTCAAGTGATGGACATCCACAAATTATACATACTACACATACTGCACGCACTATGAAAAATGTACAGTACAAGAAACTGGGGCTAATTTTAATTGAGCTAATTCTTTCCTTACTATTGCCTACAATCGTTGAAAATTGAAACAAGCTCTAGAATCCAGATGACGGGAGAGCATTTTTTGACTTTGGTAGTCGACAATGCGTAGTGTGTAGGTTTTGAAAATGTAGGTATATTACATTTACACAGTATGCGGGCTTTAAATAAACATTATCAAAGTTTGTTTCTACTTTCTACTAATTTTGATCGCAAATCTTCCAGCATCCAGTTTCCAGTATAACAGAATATTATGATATTATGCATAAACCATAAACCCTGATGAAATTTGTGTCTCTTTTGATTGAATGATTGTAAAAACATGATGGTGATTAGTACATAAAAGGAAAATATTTACCATTGCCCTCGAGTAAATAAAACGATACACGATACATCGTACGTGCCTATTTGACCTAATCAAATGATCTTTGATCATTTGATTGAAACTCTTTTATGATTTTCCTATCGCTTTTTGTTATAGGATTTTGGGATTCAGGGAATAAAGATTCTAGATTCTAGAGTCTAGATCCTCAGACATTGCCAATAGAGTCTAGATTCTAGAGTGTAGAGCTAAAAAGTATTACAAAATAGTTGGAATTTTCTCATACACGCATAATATGTAGACGTACGCTGTACGCTGTACGCTGTACACTGTACAGTGTACACTGTGAATTGTACAGTTTGATGCTTCGATTGAATGAATGATTGAATGTTTGACTATTCTTCATCAGGATCAGATGCCGAAATGGAGCTGGAATCCTAATCCGAAACAGAGTTTATTCAATGATCAACACAGGGAGAGAACCTCAATCCTCTATATAAACTGTAAACCATCTTTGTATGTATGTAAAATGTAGATTATAGATTGTAGATATAAAAGGGAGGTCCGATTAATGTAAAAAATCCACTATCCACAGCATTTTACTTTAAGTTGGATATAAACCACCCTAATTTGTGCATACGTGTTAAGATAAAATGAGAAAGGAGATATTTTGCTTATGGGATACAGAATAAGGAATAAGAGAGTGAAAGTTTTTCGTTCCTCGCTGCTCGTCCCAACAGAAAACAGAAAGAGGTTGAAAAGGAGGAAAAGCTGACGTTGAAGCTGTCATCAGAACTTAAGATAATCCGAATGAATAAATTAAGCATTCAAGCTGTCATATTTATCTACTAGCTCGCTTCTCATGCTCCTTTGTCTAATTATCTGAATTCCAACTCAACTCAACTCAACTCAACTCGGCCCATACCATTTATAATACACAGTGTACAATATACACAACAACATACTATAAATATTGTACCTTTATGCTTTCTTATTTTTCATCCAGTGACTGAACACTGAACTCTGCTCTTATCAACTGCAATCTGAAAACTGAAACAGAGGAAAACACTCTCGGAAGGGATTGGCAAAGCTCACCATTTACCATTTATGAGATTTAATCCATCTGTTGTTGTGTGCTATTTTCAAAATATTATCTTTATTGTTATTCTTATTATTGTTATCATCAACATTTACCTTTTACCTTTTACTCATTTTCATCCTCCATGTCAAGTTTGTTGATTTGTAATTTCTATACTGTATTTATTTCCTGTCAAAATTTTACATGTGCAAGTACCAGGTTTTACGATTTACTATTTCATATTCTACATTCTGATTTCTGATGTATGGTGTTAGGACATAGTATGCAAAACCAAATAGAATTATTTGAAGACATTAAAATTTAAAATGTATCATATTATATCATAAATTATTATAAATTATAACGGTTCATCTTTTTTATTGTAAAAGAACACTCTTTTATATGCTTTAGATTTGGAACATCAAATTTTACTGTACAAAATGATTTTGAAAAATGCAACAGGAATTTGGATTTGACACTTTGTTGTTTCTTGTGGTGTGACGCTCTCCACTTCGTTTCAATTTTCAATTCAGAATTCAGATGCTAGAGTCCAAAATCTTGGCATTATCAAAATTCCCCATTCACTATTCACAATACAGCATACACCGTGTTTAAATAAGTTTCATAATGTGTAATGTGTTGCATTGTGTAAACTGTAAACTGTCTAAATTATATTTTTGGACATGAAGATTCGAGGGTATCATACAAAATAAAAATACAAAATGATGTATTCATATGTGATGGAGAGTACTTTAGGAACACTAGACATGAACTCGTGCATGTAGGAAAATATTATTACTTCATACTTGATACAGAAAACTACATAATGAGACTGTGGAGGAAAAATTTATCTTGCAAACAAAGTGAATCTGATGAAATTGATGGAGTAAGAAACGCGACTATACAATATAGAATACAAAATACAGAATACAGGATCAAAGCGAGAAATGAAGCTCCGAAAGCCCAAAACAGTCCACTCTCGTTCCAGTTCCAGGTGTTCAAGGGTTTGTTGGTTGTTGGTTTGAAGTTTGGATTGGATTGGATTGCTTTGGTTTTTGAGGGTGAGGGGATGTACAATATGGAGACTGGCCTGGCTCACTTTCCAATATGTACAACATAAAGTGTGTATGTGTACTTTGAACGTGTGTAGAGTATAGATGCGTGGAATATAGTTGGTCTTCTAAATTTTATTTGGGTATTAACGAGGGCCCTTAAATATTATTATCCTACATGTTCGTGCATGCAGATCTGCCATTTGAATGAATGAATGTCTGGCCTGGCTTGGCTTGGCTGAACGACTGAATGGTAAAGAGCAAGGAGCAAGCATACATAATACATATGTAATAAACGGTGGTGGCTTTTTCACATAAACACAGATAGACCAACTAGAAACTAGAAACTGTTAGGGTCATTCATAAAGTTCAAAGTTCAAACACATTATTTTGCTAAAGGTTCGAAAATGCTCAAAAATTTCAAATTACATGAAATTTTCCGTCATAACATATAAAATTTTTAATTTTTTTACGTTATGACTTATGTAAAAATTCCTGGGTTCTTTGACATTTTAAAGCCAAAATTTTAAAGATCAGATGAAATTTTTGTTTATTCCAAAAGTTTGAATAAATTTTTCACCAACTTTTAAATTATTATTTCCCGATTGATTTACGTCAACTGATTTTGTTTGAATGGCTCCACTCGCTCTCTCGAGTCTCAAATACTTGACCAATTTCAGTAAATTGAATCTGTACTTTACTACGTTTGGAGTTTCGGCTTTGGACTTTATGAACCGTCCTAATGGAGACTTCCGATTTTCTTGATGGATGTACAGATAACTTGTATCTACATATGTACAATGTTTCCCTTAATATTCTTCCTTCCTTTTTTCATACATAATGTATTACATATACACATTTGTGTTTACATACTAACTGACTGATTGAATGAATCAGGAGAGGAGTGATGTGTTGTATGTACACATATTGTGAAGGATGGACCTCAGTCCTATTTCCTCGTGTGAGTATTATCAACGCACACACAAAGTGTGTAACCCAATACATAATAATGATGTGCCGCCTCGGTCCTCGATCCTCAATCTTTTTTTCTTATAGACCCGTTTCGTGCTAGATTTTCATGTGTATATACACGATACACATGGACATATAGTATACTTAGTGTTTAATGTAAAGAGTACAGTGAACATTGTGCATATATTTATATATATGGACTGTCACGTATGAATAGTGTTTTGTTATGTGTCCTTTTCTCTCTTTTTATGAGACGATTAGTTTGTGCTATTGTGTGTATAATGTATAATATATACTCGATACTCGGATGTCATATAGTATTTGCTCTCTTTCACTCTTTGGTCTTTGGGTTATGGCCACACTTTAAATCGATACTCGACATACTAATTATTTTGATAGGGCCGAAGGACCCTTTTGTGTGTGTCAGATATTAAATAACTCTTCAGATCAATATGTATATCATGTCTATTTTCTATCTTCTGTCTCGAATCTCGAATCATCTCTGTTCTCTGTTGTCAGTTGTCACACTAACTCTCCAACTGCATCATCTCGATTCTCGATCTCTAAGGATTTAAATACACAATACAGATATACATGTTGTATTACCGACAGTTTAGCCTCCATTGTACTCAATATACTCAATACTCAAATCATTTGAAACCCCCAATGAAAACTTGAAGAGTCTCAGGAGAGTTTGATTAAGTACATTTCCATTTTTAATGGAACAAGCAAATTTTTTTTAATTCAACTACATTACACTTTACGTTTTCATATTAAAAATGTGGGATGTGGTACGGTAAAATAATTTAAAGGATAAAGTTACATATGTTACATTGTTAGTTTTATTTTTTATTGTGCATGCTAAAGAACGAATAATAATGTACGTATGATAGACAAGGAAAACAAATTTAGCTCAAGATTTGTGGGTTGGAAGTGTTTTCATTTCTTCATCATCATTTTCATATATATACCTACCTAAAACGTAAAACACGGAATAATATGAATAAAATGTCAAATTTAGTAGGTGGGGAAATGCGGAAATGCGAGAAGAACCCGTGATTTTATTTTTCATTTTTTAGAGTTCAAGTTAGTGACAGTTGAAGAAGTAGTGAACAAAATTGAAAAATTACACTTTTCTGCCACTAAGGTTTTAATTTTTTTTATTAAGTCACAAGTTCAAAAAAGCTGAAGATGAGGGATGAGAGAACATGCAAAGTATTGAGAAAATTTCGACTGTAGGCTGTAGATTGTACATAGATTTTATTCCTTGTGTGGTTAGTTGGCTTCGTCTAGTAATAATTATTAATGAATTAAAACTCTAAATAAGAATAATGAAGGAGAATGTTTTTGAGACAGAGCCCATAGTAGTTTCCTTTCTTGTCTCTTGATAAGTATCGTTGAATTTTTTTAATTTTTGGTTCATTTTTATATACAAGTAGAATCTAGAATCTAGAATACGTGAAGCACGAAACTAGTCTTATAGCTTCTATAGTTTCTAATATAACTGGATCAAGGATGAAGGATGACATTAACTATATTATTTGAAATAATATGCCAAATTTTATTGAAAAGAAGCTTACAATGTTTTGAACGTTATGTTTGTATATTTGTCTTCATAAGACCTGTAATTCCTATGTACTTGTGCAGTAGTATACACCAAGATTTAAAATACAATATAAAATGTACACATTATACATGCATCCATGTGTGCCGGTCCCTTTAACTTTGAGTCTTGAGTATAAATGGTATGATATTTTGAGTTTTGAGACAAAAAATTATCCACATGATAATGCTTGATGCTTAACTTTCAAGACTCAAGACTCGAGACAGAAATCAGAAACAATATCTTACCCCTCTTTTTACCCGTAATGGCATTTGTACGACTTCGTCTTGCTCCTTGTTTTCAGCTGGCCACACACGCAATCACCCAAGCCTTTCGATTTCAAACCATTTGTAATTTCTATATTGTTGTGGCTTTCAATTTCTCCCATGAGTAATCAGACATCAGGCTCATTGTCAGTACAGATATAACTTTTTCCATAATAAATGCATGATATAAATGGTAAAATGAAGAATAAAATGGAAACCTTAAAATAAGTCCGTATGATATGGTGTATGGTGTTTCAAAAATTTCTTGTAATTTGATATCTGAACAGTGTACAATGTACAACATTTACGTATAAGGAAGTCAAAAACGTCCACTTTTTACAGTCATTTATACTTATTTGTTATATTTTATATTTCATACAGGACATTGTATTTTTTATAATGAAGCTCTAAGCTGAGATAATGACATAAAATGTCATAATATATATTTACTATTTTCTACTAGAAGGACTTACTTTCATGTCAATAAAGACATTTTTATCTTTATTTTGTCTCATGTCTGTCATATTAGTCAGCATTCTGCTTTTTTACCTTGTACTTTGTAAACTGTACATTGTACATGGTATAAGTAAGATAATATCTGTCCATTTTAATCAATGTTCAGTGTTCATGTCATGCTAAAAATAACTGGCGAGGATCCGTAAGCACTTATTTCAGTCGATTGATATTTATTTATAGAAGTACAGTGTGTAAGCATGTAAATCGTATGTATGGAAAATGCAAACGCATTTATAATACATACGATAATATATCTAATATCTACGACATTACAAAATACAAAAACTGGAAATGAAAATAAATTATGCTCGTCTTGTATTCCAAGTTCATATTATACATCGAGTAGACTGGAGTAGAGATAAGTAGCCGGAAAGTAATCACAAATCACAATAACATGAATAATAATTATGTTCCTGTTGTTGTTATTGTTGTTGTTGTTGTACGAGGGATTTCTGTTTAATACTAGTCCCACAAGAAGAAAAGTGAAAAAAGAGTTCCGCTCCTTGTTCTTCTTTCTCTTCTCACAAATACAAAATAAAAGCTCAAAGGTCTTCACGCTAAATTTGATTTGAATACTTTTCAACATCAAATGGATAATACAGCCAGCGCATTTCTACTTTTTTTCTCTCTGTCTCTCTCTCTCCGTTTTCCTCATGCGTTTATAAGTAAGCTGTAAGTACTATTGACTAGTAATGTCAAGATTATGGTGTGTAGTGTGTATGGTGTATGGTGTTCTTCTTAAATCCAAGCTATAGTTAAAGCCTCTATATCTACACACATTATACATAAGCAAGAGACTTTCTTTCTTGAGCCCTTTAGGCAACATCATTTGAGGATACATGAAGCACTCATTCAATATTCGATATCTTAAATGCACCCCCAATAGAGTGGAGTGATGAAAGCTGACATAAATTGTACTACATTAAGTTCATGTTGAAATTATAATATAATCCGAAGGTGATGTAGAGGGTAGACGGTAGACGATACACAATTATTAACATGGCAGTCCAGTCCAGTGTCTTGTACTTTGTAAATTTACAATTTACATGATATGAGCTATGGGCCCTTTGAAAAGTGTATTGTTCATTTCCATATTATCATAAGAACAAGGAACAGCAAGGTAAACATGTTGTGAACTGTGAACAAACTTGTAATTTTTTCACTCTTGACTAAACTAAACATATTTTTATAGTGTGTAGGATATCGGATACCTATAGAGGTCATATTTACTATTTAATATTTACTAGGGACTTAACTCGTGCTTGTTATGAAACCTGCCGCTGGTTCCGCTCATCATGATTTGTTTATCTGTGTACATAATTTGTAGTATCATACTTTATTATGTTCCGTACCTTTCTGGTCCCCCGTAAAAATACTCATACTCATACAATTAGTTTTGGTTTTGCTTATTATTCATTATTATTATTATTATTTGACTGGGATCATCGGTAACCTTTTGCTTCCAGCTTGTAGCATAATATGTATATCTACTATCTACGACTTCTTCGCTTGGATAAACTGACAAAGTGTATAGGGTGCCGACTGACGACGCGGCGGATGTTGCCTTTATGAGCTATAAACTGTACAGATAAAGTACAACACAAAGATATAGCATAGCATAATATAATATAATATAATATTCATATGAATAATTTTTGAATATTGAATAAATGGACAATGGAAAAATGAGACAACATGTCATTCAAATAAGCTTGAGATTTGAGAGAGTACATCGCATACAGAGGTAGGTACAATATTATGCCTTATTACTGATAATAAACACAGACATTGTACATGGTAAATTATGATGATTATTATTATAGCCTACTCATGTTGATAGTTGATACTGCCTCACACACACCTCACAAACATCCAAACATGTACAATAATATAATATTAGGCATGTGGATTGTGTATTAAAAGTCTCATCATAACAAGCCAGTCTATTATAACTTTTTATTCATCGTAGAAAAAAACATCATGAATGGAAAGAAAGAGAAGCACCGAAAACTACATTATTATAATATTATTATTATTAATACAAACTACAAACTAAATAATAATAATAATAATATTCATTACCCGTATGATTCTTATTCATTTTTCTACGATATGAAACATGCGGTGCCGGAGGCTTTATTCTCACATCATGTTTTCGTACTCACAGTTCACAGTTTTCATTTTTCATTCATAAAAATTTCGGCAACTGATGACGGATGAGCCTCTGGATGAAAGGAAAATAACAAAATTCAAAGCATACATCACCCATCACCCATATGTTTTTTACTAACCGTTTATAGATATCATTCAAAGAATAAACCATTGTCCCTGTTTTCAGAGTTGAAAATGGGTTACTTTGCGTTATCCTGTTGTTGTTCCAAAAAAGCTGAGAAGTAGAATATTATTTTTAGAAGCAAATAGTAAATGTTGCGTAATGCGCAAACCTTTTTTGGGTGAAAGGTGAATGACGGACATTTCAGTTTTCAGTCTGTCGATTGTCGATTACATTTAGCATTATTTACAATTTTGATAACATATTACACAACTGTGGTCTTTTCTCCAAATTCCAAGTAATCACACTCTTTATACCGATATATTTTTATAGCAGCAAGGGATAAAAACGGTTCTTTAGTTTTGACTTGATAAAAATTTATATCGTATCTTTCTATATTAATAAGTTGGTAATCTGCGTATGTTCGAAATGCATCTCCTCCGGACATACTCATCGTACAAACTTTTGAAACATACCAATCAAATAGTATTGTTTCAATTCATCGAGCGCCCTATATTAGAATGACCCTTGACCATCCGTTGACCTTAAATTCCCATGTAAAGCCTAAACTCCGAACAGCCCGGACTGCTTTTCGCAAAAGCTTCTCTTACATGAACTACACAGTGTGTAGTAAGAGAACCTTTTGTGTGAGTACTGCGCCGTGCATTCGCTTCTATTTCCAGAGCAGTGTTGCAAAGGCATTGTTGATGCACAATGCAATGTTGTAATTATAATTTTTAACAATACAATCTGTATCAACATTATAATTCGACTACTGATCATTTCTCCCTTCCACATAGAGATGACGCACGTAACTACTTATGAATGTACTGATTAAATTAGGGATCAGGTAGTAGTATTATAATATTAAAATAACATAATAAATTATGATAGTGAGAAAGAACATTGTTTCCTAAATCATTCGGGTTTTATAATTTATAATAACATTAATAATGATAACTGTTATTATTATTACGATCGCCTATAATATTATACCGGCTGCGAGATGCAAGAGCTATTGACAGTAGAAAAACTTTAATTTAATCAAAAAATTAAGTAATAGCTTCTTATTTTTTGTGTATTTTTCTGGGCTACGCTACAATTCTTTTGTGATAAAGGGGTAGAAATTATATTCTTGAAAGTAGGTCTTTAAGTGCAAGTTTTTGAATAAGGCATACATAGAGAATGGAATCTCGAATTTGTTGTCTCGGAAATTAGTCGAGAGTCTCGTAAAAATGTTACTCTCGAAACGAGA
>JAQGBH010001071.1:0-37103 GCA_034698265.1 Sminthurinus aureus | reverse complement strand
GGTAAACTTTGGTGACCTTGCGCGACCTCAAACTTCAAGTTAATTAACTGAAATTTTCAGAGGTTGTTTTTTACATAAAAAGGAACAATATGACGGGGTCCTGACTTAAATTTTCTCAAAACATGTTTTTTTGAGGATCTCTACTGCGCATGCACACAACGCAACTTTCAAATATCAAATTATTATAAATCAGCATTGAGCATTGACAAATCGGATACCAAAAATCAGGACAAGCTCTTTCTTGGATGCTTTTGTAACTCAGTAATAGGAAAATCGGTCAAGTCAATAATAATAATAATTAAGTACAAACCAGAAACCAGATTTTTATAGTTATTTTGTGCCCCTTTCCCATCGATAGCGATACTACATAAGAAGTCAGAGAAGAGACAACAGTGCGGAAATAAAAATTTTATGTGATAGTTTAAGCTTCAGGCTTCAAACTTCAAACTTCAAGCAAGAGATCTAGAGAAAAGGCAAATATAAAATATAAAACACAACAGAGCCAGAAACCAATGTCGATTTTCCGAGTCATGATGATGGAAGACGGAAGCGCTCATTAGTGTATGCAATAAAATGTTAACATAAACTTCACAGTTTATGGTTTATGGGGTTTTTAATTACTCGTCCTGTCATTAAAGATGAGAGGATGGAATGGGATAGAATAGGAATGGGTGGAATCCTTAAATCTTGACTACTTTCTCCTTTTCATTCATATTTTCATTCCACTTTCCACTTGTTATAAATAAAAGCTGGCGGAGATTTTTCATCTCGTACCCATTTATTCTTTATGTCTGTTTTCGTTCTATGTATGTACAATGCACAATGTACAATTTAATTGGAACATGGCGCAAGTAATACGGAATTTATTCCTGTCTCTAAATGAATGCAAGAAATTTATATTACTAATCAAGTTTTACATTTTACATGTGTACCGGAATAATCATGTCACACTGTGCACTGGATTTTGGATAAAGTTTGTGAGATTTCCAAAGATCAAAGCTCAGCTTCAAATAAATCAACACATGCTTCTAGTTTCTACATTCTGCTTTCTACATGCTTTGTTTATGTTGTTTATACTATAAATTTTACGTGGAGAAATGTGATTGTTGTGCGCATCATTCATCTGTTGCTTTAATTCAGTTCTGTTTTTTGGTGTTGGAACATTTTGTGACTACATTTCTCAAAACTCATAACTCAAAACTCAACCAGCTTCCTGGTTTATTTTCTCTAGATTCTAGATTCTACATGGATTAGTTCTTGAATCTTTCACTTCCGCATCCGCATCCTCTCGAATCTCGAATGTAATTTCTCTTGTACCTAAATTCATCTTGTTTCTCGATTAATCTGTATACCATGTTGAAAGTGTGTATTTTGTGTTTCGTTTGTGTATCATTTTTATTTTTGTAGAATGCAGAATCCAGAATAAAATTGGGTGTACTTAATTGTGATTTGTGATTTGCGATATTGTCCGTCTGATTTCTTTTGACAGGTACCATTTTTGTAATTAAGATGTAAATTTTTCCAATGGACAATGTGCACTGAGTACTGAGTACTGTGCACATGGATGAAAAAGTAGTTGAAGAATGAATGAAAATCTAAAATCCTACAGGATTAATGCAGAAATTGAGCCACCTCTACCATATATTCTATGCTCAATACTCGATACTATATATGTATATGTATATGTATTTTTAGCATGGTGGGTTTTGAGCTTTGAGCGTTGAGTTCTCACTGGGGATTCCTAAAATCCAATCGTATCCAATCCATTCCAATGAAAGCTGTGCACTGTGCAATCAATACACGTGAACGTGGTGAAGTGAAAGCTGAATGAAAGCAGAGGTCAGGCTCAGACTGGCTCAACTCATCGTAGACAGACTTAAAAACAAATACAAACACAAACAGCGGAATGAGCTGTAATTCTAGCTGTATACGATGTGATCCTCATGTTTAGCTGGTGAAACTTGTAGGAGTGTGTTACACTGTTGATGTACATTGTACAAGTTGGTTTTTAGTTGTGTATCTTGTTTGGTGTTTGGTGTTTGAGCTCGTGGCTCGTGGCTCACGGCTCATTGTTTAATGGTATTTCTGCCGTATTGGGAATTGGGTATTTGTACATAATTTGAGACATTGGGCGCATGAGATGGTAAGTTGTAAGAACTGAAAGCAGAAGCAGCAAAAGTAGAGTGTAGAGTGTAGAATCTATACCCAAAGTGTTTGAACATTTCATCATCTACGTTCCACACTGTATGCTGTATACTCTGCACTCTGTATATTGTACATTTATAATTCGAGAAGGCGAGGTGATTGAGACAGTAAATCCACTTTAAAGGGATTACGAATCTGCGTCACGGGCATTACTGATTAATGAGAGTGAGTGTATACAGAATACAGAATAGAGAATATAGACAGGCGGAAGACTTGCTCTCGCCTCTCCTTTCTCCCTTCATTCAGTGTACATTTTATAGTATTTGTGTGTATTGTGTATTGTGTATCTATAATCCGTCTCTTGCCTACTTTTACTCCGGTTTTCCGACTCCTAATTCTAATGTTACGCACTGATTACCGACTTGCACTTTTTCCATCTTGAGGAAACTGTTAGTGAAAAATCCTAACCAAAATCCCGCCCAACCGTACATTGTACATTGTACATTCACAATCATGGTTGGAGGGACTCATCATTCATCATACATAAAGTTTGTTGTGGCTCTAGCTGTGGCTGGTGTACAATGTAAATGGAAAATGGTAAATGGATTTGTTGTATATTTCCTAGCTTTAGAATTAATTACAGGATTTGAAAGTGTTAGATGATTTAATTAGAAAATAAAAAGTGGAGGCGGTATTAAAAAAGAAGGGAAATTTAATCGCTGTATATTCTACATTGTATTCTGTGTATGAAAAACCTTTCCGTTCCTTGTTCCTTGTTTCCCTCTCGTTGCCATTTTGTATTTGTGTTATGTATTTAGTATATGCTGATGCAGAATCTGATGGTGTTCTCATAATATTTTATCAAGCAATGTTATTTCAGTTTCAGTCAGTTTGATTGGATTGGATTGGTAACCAAAAATACTGAATTCTGTTTTTATAACTAGTTTTCAAGCTCTTCATGTACAACTGTACATTGTACATGGTAGGTTGTACAAAAAATCTTTAGGGTTGAGCAACTGTAAAATAAAAAGGTTATTTTCATTTACAAAGCAAGTTTTAAAATATTCGAAAACTACCAAAAGGATTTTCATCCTCTTTTTCCATTCACAAAAAAGTTATTATTTACCATAGAGTTCCTTAGTTTAGAGTTTAGAGTTTAGACTTTAGACTTGCTTCAGCTCACAGTTCAATATCAACCTAGATTCTAAATTCTAGATTCTAGATCCTACTGTAGATCTGAAAACTCTATTGAAATCAGTTTTTTTAAATGTTTGTGGAAGAGAAATTTCCTTTTTCTTCTCTCTTTCATATATATTGTATCAACTGTTTCTTTAAATATTGAGGATTTTGAAGAGCTTAAAGAGGTTGTGGAGAAACGGAAAGAAAGAAAGAAAGAAAGAAAAAAAGATGAAAGAGAACTCGGGGTTTTGTTGATACACTGGAAGCTGAAATGAGTGGAGACTGGAGACTGGATATCACTGACTCTGACTCTGGCTGTGGCTGTGGCACTGTTGCATTTGTGTGTAGTTGGACTCCTATGGTGAGAAGTTCTAATCTCGAGTTTCCAATTAAGCAGGATAAATATCCCCAAGGTTCATCTTCCTCGCTTTCCTCTCCCTTCATTTGTCCTCCTATCTCCTGTCCTATGTACTCTATACAGTCTATACTGCATACGGTATACATACATTGTTTTGTCGCCATTTGCCAGAATAGCGTCCACATCGGTTTCACAAATATCCTAAACTGCACACATTCAACATTCAACATGTAGGGCTCCCTTTATGTTGTAAATCAAAGGAAGAGGATATGAACTGTGTAATATGAAATTGGAAGATGTAAGAAAGACGTCAAGGATGATAAGGACGTCGTGGCTATATGCAAATACTGTGTACATTGCACATTGTCCACTGATGATGGTGGGGACAGGAGCTGAAAACAAAGGTGTTTCTTAGTTACATCCACAGCAGATGTGAAACTGGAGCATGGCAAGACAAGTCTACAAAATTCTACAATGTCATGATACATAATACATAATACATAATGAATTTGTATACTGTATGAAGTATACAGTATACTGCACACAGTGCACACGAATGCGCCATGTCTTCTATCTTTTATACTTGGTTAGTTGACGGTACGTTTCGCACAAAGATATTTTGCAGCTGCCCCTATTCCTATTCCTCTTCTACTAAATATTATTTTCTACTGTTGCTTTGTCAAGGCCAGTTAAGACAAAACACAATAGAATATGGAATGGCGGCATTCACTCAACTTGAAATGAAGGAAACTGTTCTCTCTTCCAAGTTCTGGATTCTAGATTATAGATTCTAGACTCTAGACATTTATGTGTACAGTGTACAATGTACAATGTACACACTACACAACATCTGGAAATATCTATTTATAACGGTATTTCATACACATGACTTGAGAGGAGAAAGTAGAGTAAGAGGAATTTCCCCCTTTCACTTTTATTTCCTCTTCAACTTGAGTGAAAGTTTGGTTTCCATTCACTTTTACGTGTTTCTCTGGTTCTGGTTCTAGTTTTAGTTGAACATGCAGGCAAAGTACTTAAAATATCCACATCCAAAATATCCAACCTCGCATTCACTTGCACTGGTAGACGGTAGAATGTAGAATGTAAAGAAAGTTGTAGTGTGAGCTAACTTTCATCTTGTTGTCTTCCTTCTGCTTCATCTCCATCTCAATCTTCATCTTCATTTGGAATAAGGAAAGGAGGAAACGAGGATGAAGGGGCGACAACTTTATGAAAAGATTAAACTCTATTCTGTTCCTCTTGCTCCGTACTTGGTTTGCATGTTAAATTGTGGGAGATGAAGTGAACAAAGTAGAGATGCTCAACTTGTAAATTGTAACATGAAATTATTTTCCATCATCCATCCATGATTCAGAACACATGTATACATACTGGCTACGGCAAACCGACTACCGACCTATTCCACATTCTATCCTTCTCGTTCTACATTGTCAAAACTTGTACATTGTGCATTGTACATTGTACAAGGGAAGACGAAGCGGGCTTCCTACTTTGTATTTTCCATGTCCATGAGTGAGAGAAGAAGAAAGTCGATTAGGAAAGTAAATAGTGCAACATGGAGCATGGAACATCCAGCATCGGCATTGGCATCGGCATCTATTTCTATCAAGCTTCAGCATATGTAATGAACTTACATCCAACCCGTACTTATTTTGTACGTAACATCCTCACGACATCACACGAAATTTGAAAGAACTTTCATTTCATATTTTGAAATAATTGAAATATAGAAATTGATTTCAAAATATTCACATGCATTATATGCCAACATTTTTCTATATCGTTCATGTAGTTGTTCAGTAACTCCGTAAAACATTAGCACTTTATATTTAATAAGTTTTTTTCGAATTTAAAATCATTAACTAAAATATTTACACATTGTATTTGTATTTTGATTTACTACATACAGTAAAATGTACGTAGTAATATCCAAAAGTTATTTATTATTTAAAAAAACTCCATTATCACTAACAAATTATTCATCGTCAAAAACAAAATACATTTTTTTAAAATTTCGTTGTGTATAAGAATTATTTATAATACTCATGAAATGCAATATATATATATATGAGACTTTTATGCAATGAATTTTCAGCTTTTTTTAGTGCTTGTACTATATGATCCCAATGTGATTAAGTTCATGAATGAGCGTTTCGTAAAATATATACCGTTTACACATAAATGAGTCTTTTAATAAAAATTTATTGAAGTAGAATATTTAATTTTCATTTTTTGGGCAATTCTCCTAGGACTTGAGCGTTGGGTTCATTAAAGCATCGTTATTACATGAAAATCTAACGCCATTAGTCAATTTGTAAAATCCTTTTACTTAAAGCTTAAAGTTCGCTAAATGCTAAACCACCTGTAGTATTTTAGTTCACATTATTTGTTCAGAGCGTCATCATCAGTACAGATTAGTAAGTATACTATTTTACAAACCGTTGTTCATCATTTACTTGGAATTCAAAATTCAAAAATATGCTATAATAAATAAATAGAATCATTTTCATCATTAAAAGGCATAAATATATTCATTAGTTTTTACAAGATAAATTACTTCATCAAGAATAAAAAGAGTTACATGATCAAAAACTTAAACTAGCTCAAAAACTATTTTCTAATCATCTGTCACGCTTATTGATGGAGCGTTTCTTGATGAGCGTTTGTAGATTCTTGACTTTTTACTGCCTGCAGAATCATTCTCCTTATTTTTGACATTATTCTGAACGCTCAGATTCTTGACTAATTCAACTAGCTGTTCATCCGTAGCATTAAAAATGTCCTCTGTGGCTTTCTTGTAGGTTCTTGGAACATTAATGAACTCCTTGTACATAATTATTTCTTCTAGAGTTTTAACATGGAGGTTGACTCGATCTGGAGTGTTAATGTCGGCAATAAGGCTAAAAAGACGCTCCACTAAACCACTCGTAGCAGGTTTACAAAGTATTTCTCTTGCTTTCTCATACAATCTCGGGAAATCAGATTTTTTCCGCTGCCAGTAATCTTTTGGTGATTCTCCGGAAACTTTTTCTCCAATATATTTTTTCAGATCACTCGTTTTATTGTCAATAGATTCTAGTCTTTTCTTTTCTCGTTCTTGAATTTTCTGAGCATAACTACAGTTTGTTGAAAGAGTTGATGAAGGTTGTGAGCGTTCACTGTTGAATGATGCTTCCATTTCATCTGCTGTTTGTAAGTGAGTAAAACATAGCTCTTTCACAAAATCCAATGACGGAAGCTGAAGAGCGTTACTTGGTTGCTCTGAATCAAACAATACAAGAACATATTTTATGTGTAGCCTGAAGCAATATATATGGAAAGTTCTAAAGAGCGTTTCTCTATTAAAATTTATGTTACGAATATTGGTGTAAAGTATATTAAGATTTGAACTTTACCTTCGAAATAAACCTCAAAAAAATGATACTTGTAGTATGGACAAAGTACAGTTGCAAGTATAAAGTTTTCGTCATTAACAAACTGGACAATTTTGCTCTCAAAGGATCTTAAAATAATTTGTTGATAGTCCTGCATCAACTCGATCTGTGTCATCTTAATAGCTAAAAAGAACAGAGTCAGTGTTAGAATTTCGAGGATTCGTACATTAGATATTCAAACTGAGTTACTTACTAAAAATTGTGTAAGAATAATTTTGATAACTCGATGAATTAACGTTGAGCGTTTGCAATTACCTTCATAAGTACGAGCGATACCAGGAATTACCAAGTGAGCAGTAATACCATTGGCTTGTAACTCATCCGTTAACTTGCAAATAGGATCTGAAACCATTAGAAATTCTTTCAGGTCAATAGCAAATTCATCAGTCAATGGATCCGGCAAACGCTCCCGCATTTTAGCTCCAACTTTTCCACGAGCGTCATCAATGAGGCACCGCATGATGTTGAACATAGCTGGCTAAAAAGTATAAACAAAAGACTAAGGATTTGGTGACTTTTTTAAAATTATACTAAATAAAAATATTTAGAAAAACAATTACAATAACAAACCTCAATGAGCGTCCAGCCACTATCCACCACGCTGTTCCATCTTGTTAATCCTGGTCGAATTACAACCCTCCCTAAAAGAGCTTTTGTTACTTCCCGAACAACCTGCCTCTTTCTTCCAAACGCTGCAATTTTCTTAATTTGTTTATGAATTTTCATGGCTTTTGCATTCCGATTAATTCCATCCGCCAAAACCCTCTGGAGCGTATGTGCTAAACATTTACTAGGCTTTAGGTTTTCTGAGTAAAGGAAGTCATCAAGTTTACTTAATTCAATAGTTTTAAGTAGATCCGAGTCCTTATGAATGAGCGTTTCTATATTGTCGTCCCCGGTGATGCAAAAAGTGTTATCAAATCCACCAGTAGGAGAATCTTGAACAAATACTATGTCATTAGAACCTTCAGTTTGTGCTTGTTGTCTTGCATCTATTCTATTTGATGCTGATCTTAAAGTGAAATCTTCATCTAAACTTGGAGCGTTTTCTGACAAATCCAATGAAACATCGATGGAGCGCTCTAAACTTGCTTCTGATGTGTCAGCTGATCCAAGTTCTTTCTGAAGAGCTTCTTCATGCAAGTCAGCTAGACATTTCACCATATTGCTCCCTCCATCGCTCACAACAAAACGAATCTGTTTACAAAAATTTGCCAAATGAGCGTATTTATAAAGTTCAGTAATTCACAAATTTTAATTTTAAAGATTTTCCAAGTATCGCTAAATAAAGAATAAAATAAAATTGAAAGTAATTTGTACTATTTAACTACCTTTCCGTCTAAATTCCATCGGCTAATGGCTGATTTTATTTTCTCTCCAATATTAAAAGCAGTGTGAGATCCCGTGATACGCCCAATGCAAATAGTTTTCTGTTTCCATTCAAAATTATTGTCCAAAAAGACTAAACTCACTGCCAAAACTCCCTGAATGCTTCTGCTAGACCAGGCGTCAACAACGAGCGTCGCGGACTTAACCGACTTGAGCGTTTTATTTAAACTTGTAACCACCTAAACATAAAATAAAAAATCATCAGTAACAGAATTTCTAAGTACTTATTATCCAGGTGATACATTGATAAAGATCTTAGGTGTTTTGTTTTCCATGAAAGCATACCTCAGTTTCAACTCTTGTAGACAACAAAGCGTGGAGCGTCTTTGAGGATGGGAGTACAAGCTGTGGATCAAAAAAGTTTAGGAGTCGTTTCAAGGAAAACCTTTCAATATTTGTGAATGGTAAGTTTGAATCCATGATGTACTGAAGTAGCAAATCCAGTCCTACAGCTTGACGAGGATTATCCCATTTATACTTTTCTGAGTGTCCGTGTAACACTTCTCCCTTTTCATTTAGACTTAGTACACCAAGGTTCATTTTCCTTGGATCAACAAGGCTATGAGCGTCCTACGGAACAAATTATAATATTTAATTATTGGCGCTGCTTTTTTAATTAAAACGCTCACAAATAAACTACCATATTATAATATTTATTATATATATGTTACTTAAAATGTTTAGTTGGAATTTGTATTTAGAATTTCTTATTTTTACCTGCAAATGCCGAATAAAATTATTATATGATCCACCAGTACATGCTCTCAATTTTGAACAAATTCTGCAGAAAACGTAGAAGGAATTGCTGATATTTGTGTCCACCAAGCTCTTCCTCTTCACCTTTTTTCCAGAATTTCCAGCAAGATTTTTGTGTCCAAAGTAAGTTCCATACAAAGAAACAAAAGATGAAATTTTCATCGGCAGTGTAGACATTTTTTCAAATTCTACTCCAGGATCATTTGCCACCAAACGCTCCTTCCTCACACCCTCTCCAGAGCTATGAACATAGATTTCATCTGACAAATCTTGAATTTCCTTCGGAATTACTGCATCAAATTTGAATAAACGATTGTTGACAATCAGAACGTGTTGATCGGATACAGGAGAAATTTCCGTTGGGACAGCTGATTGATCTTGATTGTTAAGCTCCAACATTTGGGATGTATTCCATGCATTTGTTGGAGTTACACTAGCTGTATGAACTACGCCTTTTTGATGAGTTTTAGATGAACGCTCAACATTTACAGCCGCTTCTGTATTGTCAATTCTAACGAGAACACCTGTACAGAACAAGGATATTTTTGTGGTTGCTTACAAACGCTCATAGCATAAAACTTTAAAAAAGAATAAACATTAAAATTGTTGCTGTACTATTAAACAGTTGTAGATCCAATGTACCTTTTCCATTTTGTCGAAGAACGATAGCTGACTGAAGAGTATTTTGTACAATAGATTTCTTTGGAGCTCGTGAGCGTCTTTTTTGAGGACTTGCTTTTTTCCGATCTGTGTTAAGAGGGATTAAGAAAGGTCGAAATTAGAATAAAGTTAAAGAAATAAAATGTAAAATTAATACCGCTAATATTTATGAATAAGAAAGCTGAGATGTTTACTCAATAGACGCTCATCTGTAGTAGTAATTTCGGGAACAGGTGGATCGTTTGAGTTCTCGTTTCCAGAGCGTTGAATTTTGTTCCTTTTTTTCTTCTTAAAAGCTGGACTAGCGCCTAATTTTGTAGAGCAAAGAAAATTATTTAAGCGTGAGCGTTGGGTGCAAATCATTTTAGCATATTTGGACGGATTTTCGAGGTACTATTACGTTCATCAACAGTATTTTACCTTCAGAAATATAGAGCGTTAAGCTTTGGTCAGAGTCAGAAGCTCGTTCACTTTCATTCGAATCCAGCTGACTAGAGGTATTTGAATTAATTTTGATACGCTTGCTTGTCATCAAGTCACCTAAAAGTTTAAAAATGTTAGATTGTACATTTTCAACTAAAGACATCATGATTAATTGCACAGTAGAAAAATTTGCTTATTTTTAATAATTATTATTAAAATAACGTCATAGTATTTCGATGAGCGTGCGTACTCTCGGATTCTGAGGATGAGTAACTGTTTCTGGTGATTCGTTTTGTCTTCTGAGGTTCTTCATTTTTTGACATCACAATTTTACCTAGAAACCCGAATCATGTATTTTTCCTCATTTAAAAAAGTCAGAAAATGAATAATAATTATTACTATGTAGTTAGTAATATCTATTAGTAATAACTATTGTAAATGACAACAAATAAAACTTTTTATATTTCTGTTAGTACAGTAAAATTTAGTTTACTTGAAGAGCGTCTTGAGTTTATAGAGTGTGGAATATATTGATTAGACAGTCCATGTCCAGCTCCAGCAGACCGTCCTCGTCTTGGGCTGATTTCGATCTCTTTATCATTTATATTTTCAGTTTCACTTTCTGTATCACTGTAGGCGAGATTTGAAGATTTTGATGCTCGTGTTGTGACCTTTGGAGTCACAAATCCTTTAAATTTGTCCGAGTTATCAATCCTTTAATTAGACATAATAATGTAATTTTAATCGTAAGTAATAAATCATGATCAGACTTTCAATATTCAATTTACTATTTAAGTTAACTTGTAGTAGTGTCTCGGAATATAAAATATACGATAAATGCATACATACAATACTAGGCAAATCTCGATGGTTTGTAATCAATTAAAATTAGACAACTATGATTCACATTTAAAGTAAAGTACTTTAAAAATAATAAATTATTTACAAAAAACTTACTGGTTTTTTTCCATTTTCTCCCTTGGCACTGCCAAAACGGTATTAATCAATTATATTTTACGTGTAATATATTCAGGTGTACGTGCATACAAATTACTTGTATGCATGTAACGAAACTAATTAAGTCTAATTACAAATTACTGTAAACTCTAGTTTAAAACTGAACCAATAAAAAATTGCAATATATGCAAAATCAATTTGCAATTTAAATTTCTCTTATGCCGCATAATTTATCTATGCAAAATCTCGATGCATGTGTGATGTGTGTGTGTATGTGAATAGACATTGTAAACTTATGAGAATTGTGAAATGAAATTTTTACGTATTTTATTTCAAAGTCGCAAATCTTCGTTCACGTACAAAATGTTTACGATCTGGATGTAAGTCCATTACATATGCTGAAGCTTGATTTCTATGTAGTTGATTGTGCTTTGAGGTTTTGTACCGGCGATATGATGGTATGATTAGACGATAGACGATGAAAAGTGTGAGTGAAAGCGTTTCAAGCTCCTTCAATTTACCCTGCTACTTTTCCTCCATTTATTTTACCGTACATCGTAATGTAATGTGTAATGTAGTACAACATAATATATATTTGTGGAGCTAGTTTATGTTTGTTTCGAGTTTTAGTGCTAAAAAATATATGGATGATTTATGGTTACGTGTAATTCTACTGTGAATTTATTGCCTATATTATTAATTATTAATTATTGGAATCAATTTTGGAATTTTGACATCCAAATACCTTGGGCAAAGAACCAAATTATATTCCAAATTGTTTTAACAACTTTTTTCTCCTCATTTTTGTTGATGAAATTGGAGGAAAACTTTGACCTTATAATGACAACGCTGAAGACTCGAGAGGCAGGACATGTAACTTGGATTGTCATAATAAAAAATAATAATAATAATGATCTCCGCTCGTCATTTTTTCTGTCAGTGTAATCGTAATCTTCATCACACGAATCACGAGTCACGAGCTGCGCAAGAAAACTAACTATTATTATTATTATTATTACAATAATAATAATAATAGTATTATTATGTTGACTATGGATACTGGATATCTTTGAGATTTAAGATGATACTTTTATAAAAATGGATGAGAAACTCTACACTCCAAACTGCCTACTCAAATGAAAATGTCTTCTAGTTCTAGTTCTCTTTTGTAGTTGATGTTGATCCGCATGATATTTATTATCATGATTATCATTGCTATTTTTTATGATGTGACTGGTGGTTTTTACTGTGACTGTTTTATATTGTAAATTGTGCGTCGGAACTTTTCACTTGGTGTCATTGTCATTGTCATTTCATATGTCACTCCAAATTCCGAGCACTAACTCAACTAAAACTCCAACTCGAGTCAACTCAACTCAACAAATCCCCGTTCCCTCCACTCAACCGTGCATTATTATTATTGTTGTTGGTATTCAAGTTGAACTGCAGTGGAACATAATGTACAATGTACCTTGAATCTTGATCCTCGAGCCTTGCGCTTTGCGCTTTGAGCTTTAAGCTTTGAGTATGAATACAAAAGATAAGAAAGTTTGTGATCTCGATTCTAGACTCTAGATTCTAGATACTGAATAAACAGTAGTCTACAGTCTGCGGTGTACATGTGTTCATGTGTGTGGAGTGTGCAGTGCATTAGATCCGGATCCGTATAATAGATGATGACGATCGGACACTGACAGACGGTTCTTGTTTGTGGTTACTTGAGGATTCATAAAAAAAGGGAAACGAGGGTAACACATTTCTCGGATATACAACTAAAACATACGTCCAAAAGTACAATCTAACATACAACATACATAATCACCGTCCTTTCTCTTTTCTCCTTTCTTTCTTACGTATATTTCCTTGTGTTTTTGTGCATCTATATTTTAGTGCTTTCTCACATTGCTTTTCCTTGTTTCCCCTTTTCTTGTTCGTCTCCGGCTCTGCCTGTCATTTTTGTCTGTATGTAGTATGTACATTGTACATACATCTATAATCTAGCATCTAGAATCTAGAATCTAGAGAGGGAGAAGAGATCATGTAGGTGGTGTGTGGTAGATCGTGGATCGTAGATCGTACATCCTTGCACTTTGGACTTTGAGTGAAGAGCAGAATAAAGAGGGAGAAAAGTCTTTGAGTGAGTACTAAGACATTTCTTGCTCAAGTATTTTCAAGGGATGTAGAATGTAGAATGTCGAGGCTGTTCACTCTACACTCTACAGTGTAGAGTCTACACTTTACGTTGTACGTTGTAGATTGTAGATGGTACATTCTTGGTACATATTTACATACTTTTTACTTTTTTAATGCTATTTACTCCTCTCTCCAACTTTTTTCTTTGTTAAAGATGAGGAATTTCCCCACTGTTCTACTTTCCAGTTGCAGTACTTTTCGACTTTTCTCCTCCAACTTTCTTCTCCTCCTGCACTCATTAATGGGTTTGTTGGTTGTTGAATGCCGTATGTATGCCGTACATTGTAGATTATAAATGTGTTCATTTTTGTTGCTGTTTTCCATGTGTTTGTAGGCTGTAGGCTGTAGACGTGCAGAACTCGAGACTCGAGAGTATAATTTTCGGAGAATATTTGAGTTGAAGATGAATCTTGAAATTTTAGACTTGAGACTGATATCAGATATGCAAAAAAACGCATGGATAGATACATGGATACTTATGCATGCATGTGAAATGTGAACGTGGGACTTGGGAGACGAGGGAGGAAAAAGTAAGTATGAAAGTAAATGTAATAGAGTATAAAAGCTCTTGATAATTCCAAAACTGTTTTATACGTACACAACTTGAGTCGAGATTCTGCCGCATCCAACATCCAACATCCACCATTTTGTCTACTTTTTTCCTTTCCTCTTCGTCTCCAGCTCTATCTCCGCCACTGTCTCTGTCTCTGGTTTTGGCTCTGGTTCTGGTTCTCAACTCTGGATCCAACAGAAAAATTCAAAGGAAGATGAGAGGAAAGAAATGGGAATGGAAAAAGAGAATAGCAAAGAGGCTCTTGTCTTGTGTCTTGTGCCTGTGATCTCATGTTTCAAATGTGTGTGCCTGCCTCATCGTCTCTTTTTTTCTCCTCTTCTCATTCTGAAACACAACACACATTTACCATGTAAAACTGATATGAAACGAGATGTTCAATGCTTAATGCATATCTCAAATGTAGGCTCTAGACTTTAGACTTTAGACTGTAGATTGTAGACATTTTTGGTCGTTCAACTAATTTTTCATCTTGTATTCCATCAAACTTTACCAGGCATAAATTTTAAATAACATTACTATAGCTTTTACACGTATTACTGTGACACATGATAACTTAACTGTGCTCTCTACTCTCAACTTGGAATTTCATTTACATTTTACATGGATATTTTATATTTACTGTTTACTGTTTACCGCCTCAACTGATGTGCAGCTGCTTCAACTTGAATTTTTTTTTGCATCAACTAAAAAATTTAAGTGTTTCCAGTTTCGAGTTCAGAGTTTGGAAACTAAATTCACAGGATGCGTAATCATTGAAAAATAAAATCAGAGTCAAGTTTAACTCAATACTCGACATTTTACCGTAAAATATAAACGGTTTAAAACGGGATTTCAGAAACTGTTTCCTGTTTTGCTCCTGCACCAAAAACCAAAGTCAAATTCTTTCTTGGTTTTGGTTTTTGTAACATTTTTTTTAGATTTTCGATAAGATTCATTTTGACAAGTCGTTGATTTTTTCCATTTTCAATATGTTGCTTTTCATCCAATTCCTTCTTTTAAAGTATTTTCATTTTCTTTTTACCGCCCTCTGGCTTCTCCAATTGTTCATTGTCCGTTCTCCATTCTCCAGGCCAAATGTGCGAGTGTAATGCATAATATGTTACGAAAAATCTTTTTATTTCACCCTCATTCCCACCATTTCCATGTTTTGTTCTGTAAACCTTGCGGCGGATGTGTGCTGTTCTGGGCTGAGCTGAGCTGAGCTGAATTGGAAAGTAAAAAGGACAAAGAGAGAAAGTCATTTGAGATAAAAGAAAAGAAAGAAGGTGGGTTTGTATTTTTTGTACAGTGTACAGTGGGAGAAAAGGAATGGGGGAAGAAAAAGTAAATGAAAAAACAGTGGATACGAAACAAAACAATAAAGTCTTCAGGAATAACCAACAAACGAAACCGAATCATGTTCTAGATTCTCGATTTTAGAGCAAGGAGCATCGAGCTTTGAGTTTTTAAAACGTCAAAAGACAAAATTAGAAAAAGCCATGAAAAAAGGAACAATCGTAACAAGAGCACAGCAGCTACTTCTTCCTGCTTATTGTTAGTTGGTGGGTGTTCTTTCATGTACAAATGTTGAAACGCTATGCTTTCTCTCTGTGTCTCTGTGTTTTGTATACACGCACAAGTCAGAATAAATACGCTGTCAGTGGTAAAGCCACTGACTGTGGTATGGTGTGGTGTTGTGTGGTGTTGACAAAAAATAAATGTTTGTAGTACAACTTGAAGGAAAGGAAGGGGAAAATGGTGGATCTGAACTCCATGTTTGTGTTGTCATGGTTTTGAATTGAATTGGACTAGATCTAGAATCTATATATAGTCGACTGGATTGAATATTGAATTTATTGTCCTTATTCTGATTACGTGGTCCTCTTGAGTTTTGAATTGCAGTTCTAGTTCTAGATTCTAGAGTAGAAATAATTTATCACTCATTTGTCGAGTATTTTTATTATCATCAGTTTCTGCAAAATGCTTCGAACAATCTCATATGTTGACAATGTTTTGTACTCCGATCATCAATGTCAATGGTCAATGCTCAAGTCGATATTGATGTTGATGGTGATGTTGATGTCAATGTTTAATAATCAGCCTCCTTACATGTAGTATACTTGTGTGGTCTTTATTCGCTCACCTCTAAAGTCGCTCTCGACTCTGCACTCTTCACTCTTGACAGCTCCAGATCAGCCCATAAAATAAAAATAAGTATAAATAAGAGTAAAGATTTTTATTTCCCCTTGTCTGTTTTTTGTTTGTTTGCTTAGATTCTAGATTCTAGTTTCTAGATGTTCCTTCGTAACCTAATTTGACGCCTGACAGTTCAAGAGCTCTGAACAGGAACAATCCTAATGAACTTTTTCTTCCTTGGGATTCCAATTTCCAATGTAAAAATAACGTAAGCGTATAAAGTTTAGAGTTTAGAATTTAGACTATAGTCTATTGACAATGGACAAGCTAAGTAAAAGGAAAGATATAGTTTCTCGACCTTTGGCGAGTTGGGATGAAAAACAGGCAAGTCAAAAGACTTGTCTTGATTTTAGTGAGCTCTTTAGTCTTTAGTATACTAGGACTTGACACTGTATAGTATACAGTGTATACTGCACATAAACCCTGTTCTTTTACATTTCAATTACGTTTACGGTTTACGTCCCTGTCTGTTTTTACCGTTTCCACTCTTATTGTTTTTTCCAGCCATTTCACCACTTCCCCTCAGTTTTTGATGGAAAACCTGTCGGAAAAAAGTCTTAAAACTCACTTGAGTAAGCATCTTCTCCTTTTTGAGACTAGAATCTAGAATCTAGAATGCTAAAATACACGGAATTGTTTCTGTTTTTACGATGCAAAGCAGAGTATTGTTTTCCTCGTGTCTGGCTAAATGTCTGTGCACTGTGCACGTGCCCATCTAGCGGGCACATTTTGAACTAGTCAGCGCCCTCTAGCGAGTTAAAACTATGGTGGGCAAGATTATTGTATGAAGAATTTGACTAGCTGCACCGTAGACAAACAGGATGGTGAATCCTTAAACTCTGTTTCGCACCGGGAGCCTTAAGAGTTTATGTTTTCAAGGCGATAAAATTTAATACCATTTGAGTGTATTGTATTTTGGCTGACAAAAGTCAAGGAAATGAATACTGTGATTCATTTATACTTATTTTCACCTTGTAATTTGTGTAGGAGTTAGGAGTTGGGGGTTAGCAGTAGTGTTCTTCATTCTTGAGTCCATCATTTCTAGTGTCTAGTGTGTGCCTGTTTTTTCCTACAAAAGAGAATAAGCATAATTTTAGACGTATATTTTCCCCAAGAATTGAAGAGTTGAATAATGCATAAAAGCTTGACTTTTAATGAATTACATGTTATAAATCCGGCTAAAGGCTAAAGGCTAAAATCATACAATTTCACCTGAGTGAACACTACACTCTAAACTCTACACTCTACACACTGAACATTGAACATGGCACAGCTCTGTCACATAGCAACAGATTGGATTATTATTTATAAGTCTTTTTTATATGGATAAAAATCGTCAACTCGCTGGAGGGTGATTTGTACAAAGGAATATTTATGTAATAAAGGAAAAATATGGATATGGAAGAGGGAAGAGGGAGAAAAATGGGAATAAAAACAAGGACAAAGGATTTGAGTCAAGTCTATACAATCTGATTCAATCCAATCTAATCCAATTCAACTCAATCTACTGATTGATGAAGAGAGACAGGAGAGTACACAGAAAGGAGAAAGGAGAAAGGAGAATATGAGAGAGAGAGAGAGAGTTGTACCCCGTTCCCTGGATTTTCCTTTCCTTTTCTTCACATTGGAATCAACAGTTGGTTGGCCCAGATCATACTATATATCGTGTAGCATACAGTATACAGTATATAGCACTGTGCTATACCTCATCCACCTACTAGCTAGTGCACAGTACACGTCAACCTACTTTCACCCGGAGAATCTTGTGAGTCCAAAGAGTATTCTATATTTAGCTTAACATGTTGCTGTCTCTCCTTCTCCAACTCCAACTCCAACTCACTGTTCAATGTTCAGCTTGCTAGACGCTTCCTTTCTCTTACATCTTCCACTCTCCGTTTTCCTTTCTCCGTTCTCGTTGCATTCTCTAATATTCTCTGTGTGCTCATGAGACGTCATAAAATGTGCCATTTGAATCCTCCAGTGTACTCTACATTTTGTGGCTCTAGAATCTAGAACCTGAAACTGAGACTGAGACTGAGATGGGAAACAGGCAAATGGGGAAAGATGGAAACGTATGTAAACATTTTTGACTTTCCTCCTGCACTTGAATGTACAAGGAACAACGAACAAGAGAGGACATGCGAGATCTTGAATCCTGAATCTTGTAAAATATCGGAGAGTCGAGAGTCGAGAGTCTAGAGCCCATTATAAAAATGAAAATTTCCTTTTTTATCTACGTCTCAGCTCATAATTTTAAAAGAAAAGTTGACAATTTTTTTTTGAAAAATGACGGGTTATCGTCTTTCAAAGTTGAAAGAAGTCGGCAAACGGCAAACAGCAGACAGTCTCAGTTGAGGGTTGAAAAATAAACAAGACATTAATTTAACTGCAGAATTTTATAGAGATCCTAATGGTTAATGGCGAATGGTGATCATGGCAACGACAGTGGTATTGAGTACTGAAATATTATAGTTTATATTGTACAGTATACAGTATACACCAACAGTATACAATATAGAGTGTGCAATGTGCAATAGTCAATGGTATTAAGTAGGGATGTAGTGATTAAGAGTTTTTGATATTTTTCTGGTTCTATGATCAAAGAAAAAGTTTCTTTCAACTTTCAATGCTGTGTGTATTGTGTTCTGTTGTGTTGTATTGGGCCGTTTAGAATTGAGAACATGAACATTGAACATCCTTTTAAAAAAAATGTGAATAAACTCGGGTAATAATTGAGCAAGGAGGCTGAAGTTGAAAGAGAAAGCCGTATTTATAGAGATTGCAAAAGCCTGTCATTCTCAATCCTCCAAACTCCATACTCAATGCTCAATATCCAAGAATAAATGAAAAAAACTCAATAGTTGTTTGTATCTGCTCATGACATCCTCTTTACTCTGTACACAATCTAGAATTTAGAATTTAGTCTCAAAGAGCTATTATTATTATTATTATTGAAGGGATAAAGCTCGGACCAACAATGTCAAAAGTTCACAAGGAAAAATGTACATGGTGAATTATTACTGATATCCATTGCTATAGGAAAGTTCGAGTTTCGTTTGTCCTTTGTCCTTTGTAGATTTCCGCATCAGATTTAGCTACTTTTATCCTCTCCACATATTCTATATTCCATATGCCAGAGTGCTAGAGTTCATTTTTTATTTCCCATTCTCCAGCCTCAAGTTTCTTTCACTTTCTTTTTCCTGTACATTTTCTGGTGCTTGTACTTGTACTTGTAGTTGGAACGGACTACAAAACTAAAAACATCCCACTCACATCACTTGTAATATGTACTATGTACTACGTACACAATAAATATTACATGGCATGGAGAATGGAAAATGGAGATGATACAGCTCCTTAATAAATACGTAGAATGGAGCGGGAAGAGAGAGGTAATTTCGTTCCAAGCTCAGAAACAGCCATTTTGTTGGAAAGCAAGATCTCCATCGTTACATGAAAATAATCCTGATGATCAATTCTCAATGCTCAATGCTCAATGCTCATACAATAATAATTGAGATGGAAATTGGAAATTCAAAGCTTTTTCCTTTTGCGTATTCAGTGTTCAGTCTCAAGTTTTTCTTTTACATAAAAGAATTTTCCTCGTCACACGTCATACATTTATCATTTATCGATACATGGACATTGGACATTGTTTTTCAACATCTGGGAGGCTTGAGATTTAACATGTAGAAAATGGACAATGTGTCTTGTATCTTGTGTCTTGTGATAACTGTACAGATCTACAGATTTTGAATTTTAAATGAGATGACAAAGGAAGATTTTTTACAATAGGCAAGAAGAGTCACTAATCAGACGTTAAAAATATTGTACTTTGTAAATTTTGGAAGAGTCATGAAAAGATGAGAGGAAAGAGAATGTTGAATTTTTGAAATTTCAAAATTTCAAAATGTCTTTACATGTGCAGAGTGTAATGTATATTGTACAATTGGCAATTGACAATGTACCATGTAAAACAGGCGCTTGTACTTTCTACATTCATTTTTTTGAAAATACTTGAAACTCAAGACTCAAGATTCAGTACTCGTTACTCAAGCCTCTCTTCAAATTTGAGATTTCAGATTCGGAATGGAATTTTCGTCCTAGTTTAGAGTTTAGGAGCTCGCAGTATGTAGAATGTAGATTGAGGATCTGCGGCGTGTACTTGCATGAGAAGCGGCAGTAAAGCACATGATGTTTGCCTTGTACTCCTGTAGAATCCTAGAATGTCTTGTTCTCTTCCCTCGTCATCGTCATCGTCTTCGGCATCGTTCTCGTGCTTGTCTTGAACCTGTAGTAAGCAGTAAGCAGAATGTACGTAAAAGAGCGAGAATCGAGAAGGGAGCGAGTGAATGGGTAAAATTTCCTGGCATTTCAATTGAGATATGGAATTGAATTCTTGCCTTGTCTCCGAATGATTTTGTCATTGTCATTCTTCTTTGTATGTGATTGTGCCTAGTGCCTTGTGCCTGGGTTTGAAGAGGGTCTGGAGTCTGTAGTCTAGAATTGGTACTGTACTGTATGTTGTATGTAGATTGTAGAATTTAAAATGTAGAATGTAGATTTAGAATGTAGATGCATGAGGAAGAAATGTAGAAATGTAAAAGCGGAACGACTTTTGTTGTCATCATCATCCTCCTCCTCGTTCCGTTTACTGACTCATTTCAAAACCTCTTCCTTTCTGATTTGTCCTACATCCTACATGGGAAAGGAGTCTGCATTCGGAGTAGTGCATGGACTACATGGTGCATCTTGGTACTCTCTCTCTACTCTCTCTCTCTACTCTCTCTCTCTACTCTCTCTCTCTACTCTCTCTCTCTACTCTCTCTCTCTTTCTCTCCCCGTTTTCCCTCTCGGGATTTATGTCTACACTCTAAACATTATATTATGGATATCGTATGTGAGGCTTCTGTTCTGTCAATAGAAAATCTGTCCTCAATTTTCAAAGAGTTGATTTCATATTTTTGTCGAGCCGCACTCGACACTATACACTACCTACTACCTTCAACCTACAGCCTCAAAATGCTTAGAATCAAGAATCTAGAATCTAGAATCTTGGTCGTCTTCTCCTGTGTCGGAAACTGACGTCAGGTGTACTATTTTTGTGTGTAAAATCCGTGCATCTCAATTCTCAATTTTCAACTCAAGTCGTAGGTACATTTTAACAGCTTACATGTTAAAATTCCAAGTTTCAAGCTTCAAGTCAAGCTTTCCTGTTGGAAGACTCACATTCCGAATTTTTGACGTGTACTTGATACGTGATACTTGGCAGCCCGAGAAGCGTGATAGTGTGGAATATTTCTCATTCTTCAACTTTGGTTAGCAATAATACGCTCTTTTAGTTCTGTATTGATTATTGATTATTAATAGTAACTATTAATACGTTATTATCCCGCCATTTTTTATATACGTGTGTAAATCCTACGATTTTTACAACCATTTTTACTGATTACTACGAGTTAATTTGACTCGCTTTGATCCATGATTTCATATTATTAATATTTTCTAATCTATTGAATTTGGATTTTGATTCCGATTGGCATAAAACAACTTAGATTAGAATTTAATTCCACGGTAATGTGAAAACTGATAATAATAATAATCATGATTGTGATGTAGACGAAAGACAAACGACTAAATTGCATTTTCTGGGGGAAACAAGACTGAACCTGGAATAATAATAATAATAATCGTTATGACAATTTCCGCTCTCCATTTCCTTTCTCTATTTATTTATTTCGCTTACTATACTCTATACTCTATACTACATGCTGTATATCGTATATCAGTAACCACCAACTTTTATTGGATGATAAGTGTAGTCTCCAAGATACACAATACAAAATACACAGCACAGTCATGAGTAGACAGCAGACAAAGTATCTCCAAATAGAGAGAGAGAGAGAGAACGAAATGAGTCATAAGTACATAAATTAGAAAAGGGAAAGAGATTAAAAACGACAAGTCTAATGTGCTTTTTATTATTATTACACATAAAGTATAATTTGTAGATTAGCTCTGCTCTTCTCTCCAAACTCCAAACTCCTTGATTCAGTTACAAGTTGTAAGTGGGGATTTAGTGTAAATATCTACGTGTAAATTCTGGTTTTACATCATACATCATACATTATACAGGTAAACAATTGAGTTGTACATTCTGCAAAGGAATAATAATTAACACGAGTCTTAGAGAAAACGACCAAGGGAGTATTTTCTATTTTCTATTACGCAGAACGCAGAATGTACATTATTTTGGTCAATTTATTCCACATTCTACATTGTACAAAGTCCACCTGAACTATGTACAATCTACAGTGTACACTAAATACAAAATACAATGAATATCTGAAGGAATCTAAATTTTCTAAAGATTATATCATTTAATACGTTCCAGACGGCTCCTAATGTTATGTATTATGTAATCTGCACGAATGTCAAAAATGTCAAAAATGTCAAAAATTATTTTAAGCGTTTGTGCTTCGGATTTCTATGTTGTTCATTGTTCATGTTCATAATTCATAATCAACTTGTACAAAATTATTACTTGTAGTTTTCTTACAATTTTCTGTGTACTGTGTACTGTGTACAATGTACAATGTACATGTATTTTTCTACATGATTTGTTTCCCACTGCCTAATGCTAAAGTCTCAAGTCTCAAGTCTCAAGTGGTAACCTATCGTATAGTACAGTTGAATTTGGTTTGCAGTAGCATTTGTCTGATTCTCCTGTACAAAGTATTAGTACTAATAATAATAATATGCGTGCAATCATCCATATAAATTCACAAAAGTTGTCTGGATACTGGATATTGGATGAACGTGAGTTCGAAACTCAAAGCTCAAAGCTCAAAACTCAATGATTTAGAATTCATGTATTAGAGCCATAAAATGAAATCTACCATCAGCCACACCAAGCCAGTACCACCCTAGCTACATTTAAATGCGATTCAGATTCATATACCCTATATTTGAGAAATTTCTCTCCAAAGACATACAGCATACATTTTAGATTATATTACAATGTACATTCACATTCATTCCTATTTTAGTTGACGGTTCTTGAAATCCTGAAAGGAAGAAAAAAGAAGAAGGAGGTGGAAAGAAATCATTATGTATCTACAATGTGCAATTTACAATTTACAATGGAATATTGAATGTGGAAAGGCACATGTAGCATGTTCAATGTACAATGTATAATAGAGACAGCATGGGCGTGTACTCTAAACTCTAACAGTTTCAGAGTCTACAGTCGAGAGTCCAGAGAATTATATTAATGACTTATATCTTATATCGTATGTGAACATGAATAAGAATCAAAATTTTCTATATTCCAAACGTATAGTGCACGGTCCTCCATGTTCCATGTTACAATTACGAGTTACGAGTTAGCAAGGTACAGAATACAACTTGATTTACGTTCCTTCAAATACATACCATCTAAAATCTACAATTCTACAATTCTACAAATCTTCAAATTCAAACCGAACGTATGAAAACAGAGAGAGGAAAAAGCTTGCTAGAACTTGAAAGAGAGTTTCCATCTTCCATGCTCTATGCTCTATACTCTATACTCTTGATCCATGTTGGAGCAAATTTCTACCTCGCAATTCTAGGTAGTTGTACATTCTACATTCTATTTTGTCCTGTGTGTGCTGTATACTGTATGTGGTATACCGTGTACTGTTTGCATGTGTCAAATGTGTAGGACGTTGTAAGTAGGCAGTAGAGAGTAGAGAGTACTTACCGAAATATAGGCAAAATAGGAAAATGGGGAAATGAGGAAAAAGACATGACGCTTTTTCCTTTTCCGCTTTGGTTCAAAGTTCAAATGGAAAAGTGAATGCGAATGTGAATTGGTCTAAAATGAAATTAAATGAAAGTCAGAGAGTCAAAAAGAGGTTTGTAAAGGTAGACTCAGTCTCACATCTCGAGCATCGAGCAGTGAGCATCGAGCACAGTGTGCGTTTACATTATACATTATACATGAATGTGTAGAATGCAGAATGTAGAAATTACACGTATGCAATTCATGTTGTGGGTTGTGAGCTGTGAGTACTCTTGTGGTAAATGTGAAATTTTATGGCAAATGGCAAACTAATGGCAATACAATAGCATGGTGAAGTATCTAATATGTGTAGTGTGTAGTGTGTAGTATGTAGTAAGAATTGGAAACCCACATGTTCTTTCTCCCTGTCATTGTCTAATGTATACAGTCTACAATCTATAGCAAGAGTTTCCTTTCCTTTTCTTCCTTCTCCATTCTCCATATTCTATACCACATCGATATAATGGCAACGCAGTCTCAAGTCTCAAGACTCAAGACAAAAAAACTGCAAAACCAACACCGTGGTAAAAGTCCGTTGACTTTTTACTTTTTACTACCAAAACTTCCATAATCGTAAAATTTGGTGGAAAAACGGCTCAAGACTTCAAGTGTGAGTACAGATTACAGATGATTTACAAAAATCACCAAATACATCTTATTTGAGGATTGGAAAAAGAGAAAAGCGAGAGAGGGGAGAGAGAAGGAAATCAAGAAAAGGTTATGGTTTATAAGAGTCCAAGCTAAACTGCTGGGAAAGCTCAGAAAATTCCAAGAGGTAGATACAACTTAAACTAATGGCAAATAATCAAGTAGGTGTTCACAGTGTACATAACTTACATCCTGTGCCGACCCCAGACATGCTCAACGTTTAATGCTCAATGCTCAATGCTCACGCACATCAGTGCGTGTGGTGTGTAGAGTCTAGAGTGAAGTTCAATCCGGAACAAACTTCTTACGTGCTTCAGGTTGACTAGAGTTTAGAGACTGTGGAGAGAATGAAGAATGAACCGAAAATTGTATGCAATCTATGAAATCACTCAAGACTCGAGACTCAAGCCAGTTTTTTTGCACAATTTGTGTACATTTTTCTTTTCTCTCCAGCAAGTTTTTCCGCAGGCTTCCATTTCAGTATCCAGAGCTTTGTAAAACCGGATCTTCCCTGGATTTTTTACACTGCAAGCTCAAATTAATTCACTCTTGACTATTGACTATTGACCCGTGAATAAAAATGGAGGATGGGTTGAAACGCCTCTCTCTCTTCCTTCCTCAAATTAGTTTTATACTTTACACAACTAATATTATTTCATCACTTGATAATTTGTTCCGGTGCACAGTTTGTGTTTTGTGTTCCTTCCGTTAGCGATATTAGCACAAAATGAACCATTTGTGAATTATTTTATATTACATGCATTTATTATTTTGGTGGATTCTGGATTCTGAATTCATGCATAAAAATCAGCCTTCAACACTCAACAAAGCTCAATATTTAGAGCATGCTGAATCAATTTTAAATTCAAAACCTCAATCTTAATAATAAATAATAAATAGTATGCACATTGCACAATGCACATGCATTATAGAATGTAGATTTTACTAGTAAAAATATTCAGTTTCAATTTTCAATCCAATTCTAAGTTCTAAGTGCTTCTGTTTCAAGTTGAAAATTGAGAGAATTGATTTTTTACTTGCCAATTGTCAATTCTTGTCGATGCCTTTTAAAATTGTCACTGAGAATCCATTTTCAATTTTTCAGCTATAAATAATAAAACAGGAAAAGTAAGGAGTGTCAAAATGAGAAATGTGGGAAAGAGTCGAAATTTTGATGTTTGATGATTGATGACCTATACATTCAAAATTCGACATTTGACAGCATGCCTGCCTAGTGTCTGTCTTGTATTTTGTGAGCGACTTGAATTCAAAATCCATATCACGTGTCACGTGGCATTAATTTTCATGCTATACCTTCTGCCCAATTTTTGCATGGGTTAGTTTTGGTCCCATCATTACTGAAACTGAATGTTGTGACTCTATTTTTTGTAGTGTTTGGGAATTATGGTATCATGCAGTTTGGAAGTTTTGACGCATTAATTGGCACTGTTTTGTAATTTGTAATTGTCGGCCTTGCCAATGTTGAATGTCAAGTGGTTCTGACTTGTGATTTCTGACTTGTGGTCAGTGCTCTGACATTTGTGATAGAGGTACAAAGTAATGAAAAATAATTATGATAGTTTAAAAAGTCACACATATCCTAATTTTGTTTACGGCTGCAAGATTGAAAACCGTGTCAACATTTCTGCTGTCTTTTCCTTGTAGATGACAAAAATTGAGACTTTTTTGAAAATTGATTAACAGTTCAATTTAATTTGACTGTTGACGGCAATATTTTAATAATTTCTCGCTTGTCTCTAGCGAAGGTTGGACGTAGAGTGTTTTTTAAATTTTAAATGTGTGTGGAGAAAATTTTGTACAACTAAAATACTTTGAGTGTTCAGTATTGTAATAATAAAATCGGAGTACAAAAGGTCAAAGCAAAAATACTTGCGCGTGTGAATTCATTTTGTGAATCTGAATAAACAGCGGAATAAAGCGAAAGGTAGATAAATAAGAAGGGCAGGATAATTTATTACATTTTCCTCGTAGTGGTTTCCACAGCGTACGGCCGTCATCAAATTACATTCATATGTTAAGCGCCCTTCTAAATTCTAACGTGCACAATGCACAATACACAATACGCAAATATGAAATATTATTATTATTTATTTGTTTATCTCACTCTTGATCTAAACTCCTAAAAGTAAATCCAAACTAGTAACTCGAGTCTCGAGCACACGAGAGACAAAGAGAGAGAGAGGGAGAGAAAGTAGATTTAAGTAAAAGCGAATGTATGAGTAAATATCTAAGTCAGATAGGAAATGATGAATGAATGCTCGCTCTTGTGTCGGGGATTTACGGGACTTTGAAACGGAAAGGAAAGAGTTACTCTTTTGTCATTTTTCAAGGGTTGCCTCTCTTTTTACACGCTCTGCTATGTTATTTTAGCACATTATTATTACTATTATTATTTACAAAATTCAACTGTAAATAAACTCTAAAGCCGTTTGGTTTCTCACCATTTCTCCAATAAAAATTTATGCACATGAAGAATCTAGAGACTAAAATGTAAGATGTGGACTTTCACAAATGTTTTAACAAAGTATTTTCCGGAGGTGACAACAGGGCGAAAGGAGAAGGCGGCGGAAAAATATAGACAGAAATACAAATAGAAATACTAAGTTTTACTACCATTTCTCTTGCATCTTTTTTCCTGTTGAATAATAAAATGTAGGACATGAGACATACATAACTCTGCTATCCTGGGTCTGGATCCTGTGGATCCTGGAAACCTGGAGTTTTGTGTGAAAAGTGAATGTTTTATTTATTTAAACAATTCCAACCAACAAAGTACTGCACCACACACAAAAGTCACACCGGGTGATAGGAAAAGAAAGCAAAGGCAGATGAAAAAACAAACAAACTGGTGAAAATGGGGAGTGGGAAAGATTATATCAAGAAATGTACATATGTATGTGGTTCATTGAAGCGTGTATATATATATAGTGAATGTATATGTATATGATGTACATTATGTACAATGTGTGTAGTCTGTACATTATATTATATTGTTATTGGTAGATGGTATAGTTAAGGCAGTTTCACTTGTACTTTGTACATATATTTTTCGTTGCACTGAGAACTTTTAGTTGTGAGCTGTGAGAAAATCAATAGTGGGAAAAGAGGATGAGAAAATAAAAGGACGGGAAATGGAAAGGTATCTAAAAGTTGACTCATGTTTTATGAATGTCACATGACACAATCTCACACAGACTGCTGGGTGCATCACTTCTCTTCTCGTCTTTCTTTCTTCACGGCTCGTCTCATCTCGTCTCTTCTAGTCTCTTCTCTGACATTGACTTAGTGAAACCGAATCCTCGGTAATCTTCTCACTTTTAAAAACCGTTGACAATTGAATATTTTCAAGCTCTTCCTGTCATATTATTATTTGACGTGGTCACAGTTTCCACTTCATCCCAACTATCCAAGCTGCTCAGTGTTCAGTGTTTAGTGCTCAGCCTGACGTGGGAGTTGAGACTAGAGACTAGACACTTTAGGCTTGATTGAAACGGCTGGAATTTGAAATAATACACATTGGCAAAAATACACGTGCTAATATTTGATCATTATTATTCACTTTCCAGCTCAAGTAATATTTACTATGCATAAATGATTTCCCTCTCTCCAATCCTTTTCCGTTTTGAAAGGCGTAAAAAAGCGAGTAAAATTAAAATATGAGGTTACATAATATGATATTAAATTATAGTCCTTGCATTATTATGCTTCTTTGGTTATGGTATGGTTAGGTAACAGTTGTAACAGTTGAAGGAATGTTAAGCAAAGTTTAGATTTTATATGTAACTGGAGACTGGAGAATGGATAATTTCGTAGTGTTAATGTTCCCGATACCGGATACTGAATACAGGATAAATAATAGAGAACACGAGTAGAGAACAAGAGAACACTCCATACTGAAATAATAAATTACGACCAACGCACAGTAAAAAAAATCACCAGCGTCAGTATCACACATCTATGTACTTTTGAAGAGAACAGCTAAGAGAAACTGGAGACTTTGGAGTTTGGAGTATGGAGTATTAACTCCTTCATCGTATCGTTCATTGTGTATTGTATTTTGTGTGTTGTATCGTGTTATGCTTCTCCTTCCCAATTCCCAATCCACTCGCCACTCACCCGCCGGTTCGCAGTTCACAGCTCATGAGTTTTAAATTTGCAATTTATGTACATGATCCAGATATTGTATAAGAACGCAAGTTATGATATGTATCTACATTTCAACGAAATACTAGACACTAGAGCAATCTAGTAGCCTATTCATGTGGAACACGGTGAATGTACGAATACCAATATGAGTACGTAAAACATACAACTGGAGTATTAACGGAGTATTAAATGTTGAGTGTACGGTGCACACAGAGTTGAAAGAGGAGAATGAGAAACGAGGGCACATGTAATTTGTAATAAATTAGAAAGTAATGTCAAGTAGTTAGGTGCTCATTCTCCTATCGTTGATAGCATGGAGCATGGATGTCGATGACGATACGAGGAAAAACGACGAACGACTAAAAACCAAACCAAACCTTTTTCCTCTGCTCTGTTTTTTTTTTCTTTGGTTCTCCGTTCTCCATGTTCTGAAAATCATGTGAGTTGTAGCTCCTAGTTTCTAGTTTCTAGTTCATTCTTCTTACTTTGAATCACATCGTCTCAGCAACGGAGCAGTCTGTAGCCTGTAGGCTTTGATACTTGATGCTGTAACCGTTTTGAAAGAGCTCGCACGAAACATGTATAATGTGTATTTATAACTGACTGTTGACTGCTGGCCAGACTAGCCATTGAGAGAAGGTCACAAATCCTGAATCATGAACATTATTATTTTATTATTAGTGATTAGTAATGAAATTACAAATTAGAAATTAGTGAGCATCTACATGCTCATTTTGATTTGATCACTGTATTCGTGTATTTACTCTCAAATTACTTTGATCAAGCCTTTGGGTCTGACGTCTGACTTTGTGTTGGATGTCTAGTGTCTAATGTCTAGCCACTCAGGCTCTTTCTCTCCAGCTCATCGCCAGTTACCACAGCGATGTTGTTCTTCATCCTTGTAGTTTGTAGTCTTTGTTTGAACTTGTGATATGAAAATATAAAATAATATCCAGGAGCGTAATATCATTATTGATGTTAATAGTTAATAGGTAATGGAAACTTGGCCCTAGATATCTTGATGAAAATGAAGCACAGGCGTAAGAGGTAATGGGAATTAAATGGGAGGAAAATTAGCCTCAAGCTTCAAGATATTACTCTCATCTCCTTCAAACTCGGGATTGTAGGCTGTATACAGTAGATAGTAGATAGCTTTGCTATTAGAGTTGAACTCTTTAATAAAATAATAATTTAATATTTGGTCTACATTCTACACTATCAACTATGAGATTATGAATTACGAATCATGAATCATGAATCAGGGATCATGCCAAGTCAAAGTAAAAGCAAACGATTGTAGATGAAAATTCAATCTATAAAATAAAGCACACAAATTCTGATTGTACTCGTAAAGTTGCATTTTTTCAAAACGAAAACAATATCAGTATCCGTGTAAAAAGTTGTTTACCTAAATCATAATAATAACAAGATGCGCGCGGCGGCTGATTTACAACCGGAAATTCACCGTTTGAAAAAGCGCATCACAAACTACACCTTTTTTAATTTCGGAATTTTCGAGAATTTAATAATCCTGCTCTAAATGAGTACCTCTTTCGAATTTAAAAAATTGTTGGATACGTCCAGTGCGCTTCGCTTCACGCGCTGAACGTAAAAGTGATGCTCGCTACGCTCGCATCACTACGCAGATTTTTAAAATCGTCCACTGTGGCTTCAATGTTCTAAACGGCTATAACGGGTGAGTACTAGTCTCCAGGGTCTACTGCGCATGTGTACTAGGCTGAAATGTCTACGAAAACTGAGGCAGTTTCTTGTAAAATGTTGCATAACTTCGACGCCTTTTGAAAAAAGAATTTTTTTAGCTCCAGGGTTTTTAGTGTCCTGAGACGCATAATAGCCGGATCCTAGGTAACCTAAGGTGTTGTTCGACTAATTTGAGTGTGCTCTTTCGAATGGTGTAGGTTTCATGAAGATCTGAGCTGTAATTATTTCGGCCAAAAAACGTGGTTTATTATATTAGTGGTTTGTAATAATAATAATATTTTGTTGATTAATTTTCTTCACTAAACAAAATTAAAAATCATGAAAAATTGATTCTTCCTGTGAGCAATCAAGATTTTATGATGGTCAATTATAGTAGAATGTAGAATGTAGATTTGAAAATCAAATATTTCCTGTTATGATTCCCCAATTAAATTCCCAACGCAGCTTAATTTGATTCAAGTCTGTTTATGCATCCCTAAGTTTCTCAGAGCTCAAAATTCAAAACTCAAAACTCAAAATTATCTTGCATTAATATAACAGTTAACAGTACTAACTTACTGTAGCAAAAAATGATGTAATCTTTGTAGGATATTTTCCCGCCTGTTTGTAACTAGTACATGAGAATTGAATATTATACATCATAATCATATCATGTGTTAGAAAATCCATAAAATTTGAATTACTTTGTATATTCTGTATACATTATGAATTACGCTGAAAGTTCAACTGTGAAATGTAGACTAAAAACTAGAATCTAGAAACTAGAATCTGAAATCAAGAAGAGCGAAATTGAATTTTCCAAATGAATTAAGCCATGTTCAATGTTCAGTTCAATGTTGACTCTCATCTCTCATTCAGTTGGAGTTCCGAGTTCCGAGTACCTTTATGCTCCACACTCTGAACTCGACACATATTAAACACATTAGGAATTAGGAATTAGGACTGGTCCAAATTTTGAGCTGGATGCATGGGAAATGTGTCAGTTGAATTAGTATGACCCCCTCGGATGATTCTCTTGAGAGGCAGCCAGAATCCAGTATCCAGAATCATCCAATTTATTACTTTTTAGTGTAAAGCTGAAATTTAAAATCGGATAATTTGCCAAATATTAGCCTCGAGTTACCCACGAGATGAAATGGAATTGGAAATCAGTTCGACTCGCAAATCACTACATGAAAATGGAACTGAAACTGAAACTAGTCAAGATCTAGAACATATTGTACATTGTGTATGTTTGTATAATACATAATTATTTGTACAACTGTCTCGTGTCTACTGTCCATGTTGTATAATCTATAACGTGTTTGGTGTCTTGTGTTGCATTTAGTACTTAAAATGTTGGTCAAAACTCGAAACTCAAAACCAATTACAAAATGGTGAAAGAGAAAGAGAAAGGAAAGGGAAAGTCTAATCAAATGTAATCAAACCTCAGACTTGAATTTGTATCAGCTCTCTAGTCTCTAGTCTCTGGTGGAGCAAACAAATGGATAGATGGATGTGCGTGAGTTTTGAGCAATTTAATCTTGTTTGTAGAACCTTATCTGAGTTTGAGTCAGAGGCCACGGTCATATCAGCATTGAGCAGAGAGCAGTGAACATTTTAGCTCAAAGTTGAAATGGATGGTTCATCTCTCTTTCCATTTTATATCTACAATCTACAGTCTACAATCCACACATTATTTGCCTTTTTCTGTCTCGTATCCTTTCTGAATCGAAAATCGAGGATTGAGAATGGAGTTTGAATCCTATTTTATATTTTCTGGCCTGTGGCCTGTGATTCTCTCATTCCATCTTTATCATTCTGGCTCGTGCAATTGATGACTTTACGTTATAATATACACTCTACAGCTACGGTCTCATAGAGAAATAAAATATGGTGCATGTGGCTCGTGTGAGTGTCGAATGTCGAGAGTTGAGAGTCGAGTGTCGAGTGAGGAAAAATTATACTGTGTAAACAAAATGAAAGGGAAATTTGAAAATGCTGTGTAGTTTTTAACGGATAGCTCTGGAGCTCTGGATCAGCTGCTCATGCATTGTGTATTCTTTATCGTACAAATAACAAATACGTATGGATTTTCATTTATAGTTATTTATAAATTTTACCACCAAACTTTGTGGAATTTTCATCACAATTCACAAACTCATAAAGTCAAAAGGTTCTGTGGGGGATTTTTTATTTTTGGGGGAAAAGTTCAAAGTTTACTCTTTACTCAGTTTGTCCGCTTTGTTCATTGTTGATTTTGATAACTGTGACAATTTTAGCTGAATCCATTTACCTGGGAATTTTCCGGGTTGACGTGGGACACACAGACAGATGACTGTCTGATGTCTGATGTGACTGGTGATTGGTGATGTGGTCGCTTCCGCAATCCACATATCTACAAAATGTGTACAAAAGACATTAACTAGAGTCTAGAATCTAGAATCTAGAATCCAGAATCCGTAAAGGGATAGAAAGTTGAAAGTGAGATGTTGACTCTCCATTCACCATTAACTATGCTCCATGTGCCGACGTGGCTTTCAACTTTGAACGAGCCATCAGTTCTCGGTTGTTTGTTTGGTCAGTCGATCTAATCCAATCCTAATTCAACGACTATCATCATGAACCTGATCATCATCATAATAAATATCCCCGTCCTACATCCTAGTTTCTAGACATCTACAATCTACATCCTCGCCAGTACCAGCACCATAATTGCATACGTTCTGTTCTGTGCTCTTAGCTCTCTGTTGAAATTGAATGGCCTGTCCTTTGGTTTTTGGGTTTTTGGTTTTTTCCCTGTTTCACCATTTCCATTTGACGCCGTGTGCCCACTACCCACAGCCATTCAACAGGGTGAACAGTGAACGTTGAACATGGTAAAGAAATGAGGAATAATGGTCAAGTGGGAGAGGGAAAAGTCTAAAGAGGAGGTCAAAAGTCAGAAGTCCAAAGGAAAAGTCTATTAGTAGAAAAAGCCATTTTCCCATCATACAGAAAATTACAAATTACAAATTATACGTTAGACGTTGTATGGCGGATGGCGAGGAAAGAGAAGAGAAGTCTTGCAACTTGTGACTTGTGGAGACAAAAGTGGTTAAAAAACTGCTGAGCACCACCTTTGTTTCACTTTGACCAAAAAATCATCATCAAAGATACAGTAGGATGAAGGACTCTGAGAAAGGCAACTCACACCATTATTATCATTATCATCCCATTTAAGCGGAGAGTGAAAAAAGTGATGAGAAACCAAATGGAGAGATATCCTTCTCCCTTTTCCCTTCTCTATAGTCAATAGACACTAGACTCTCTATATGAGAGGTACGAGATAACGGACAGATTACAGATAACCAGATTCCTAGATGAATGGATGGATGGAAAGATGGATAAAAGGTAAAAGGTGGTGCAAAAACTAAATGAAAGTGAATGGATGCGGAGAAAGCACAAGAACAAGGTCAGATGAAAGTGTAGATTGTAGAGTGTGGAGTGTAGAGTCATTATTGAGAATTTGCAGACAAGTTGATTACTTGCTTGGTTGGTTGGTTAGCTCTGTCTTTGTCTTCTCCTTCCGTCGTCTTCCGTTACTTTGGTTTCCTTCAGTTCAGTTTGCTAGACGCTTGAAATACACACACACACACACACAAGATTTCCTTCTTCAATTTCGTCGCTTCCAAGTTCTAAGCTTCTCACTCGTCATTTACTCGCTCGTTCATTTACCTTCTATTGACTCTCAACAGCTTTCCCATTTCCCATCCGAGCAAGTATGAAGTATCAAGTACTACAAATATACTGATGTCCTGTGTTATAATATCCTTCCTTCCAGAAAATTATTAAGCTCATGTTTAATGAATTGAAATTTCACTCTAGATTCTAGATTCTAGACGATAGATTTTAGGCCCCACAGAATTATGAAAAGGAAGATGAAGATGATGATGATTTGGGTCAAGTGGTGTAGCAAGTGAAATTGGAATAATGTCTACAGTCTGTACAAAACTTGTGTAAACTTGTGATTTGAGATATCCTCTCATAAATGATGAACCACATTCGCTTATGAACTCTCTCTCTCTCTCTCTCTCTCTCTCTCTCTCTCTTTGTCTCTGTGTGTGGCCTTTCTATTTGAGATTCCTATACCTCCACTTTGGATCCTGGGTCAAGTATTCTCAATTCTCGAGCTGTATTATCTATAGCGTATAGTGTATTATATTTGGTATTTGGTATTTGGGAGTAGATGAAAAGAAGAAGGAGTGTTTAAGCTCTCAAGAGTCTTTTACTTTCTCTCCATTACATACGTATTATGTTATTCACTCCCTTTTACTTTATCAATGGGCCTCTTGAATCTTGAATCTAGAGTCTAGAATCTTGACTCTCATCTCCTGTCTCTTTCAAAATCGTCCTCTATTTCGTTGTTAGCAGACTCTAGACTCAAGACTCAAGGCTCAAAATCCATTCAAGTATGAGTACGAGCAGCGAGAATAATGTCCAAAATTTAAAATCTACCCATCTCATTCAGCATTCAGCATCCGGGTTTTATTACGAGCATTAAAAATGTGGAAAATTCTGTCAAAGAATTTAATTCCATGTGTCTCAAGTCTCGCATCTCGTACGATCCTAACTTGAAAATTTATCAGATGACAGACAAAAATTAATAGATACGGATGAGGACATGAATTTTCTTGTTGGAAGAGTTGCGTAACAACCAACAACTAACAACATTGATTGAGCATTGAGCATTGAACATCTGCTATCGACTATGGACTATCATTTGTACAATCCTTAATAATATTAAGCTGCTTTGTAGTTTGTACTATAGCGTTGATTTTTAAATTGATTCTGAATTGGGAAAGTGGAACTAACTAACTAACTTTCTCACAAGTTGATGCAAAATTCAGGGATCAAGAAGAATGAAGAATGAAGAATAGAACGAGAACGGATGCAGAAAGATATCTCGTAGAATTCTCGAAGCTCGTAGTTCGTAGCACAGCAATCAAATTAAACCGCTCAATTAAGTCGTATTATAAAATTCATAAAGCCTTTCCACTTGTCCTGTTGATACTTGTTTGTTCTAAATTTTCTACACAATTTTCCTAGGGATAGAAACTGAATACTGGATTCATGTTGAAATCAAATTTAATAAATTCCATGACTGGAACAGAACAGAACAAATGCAAGTAGTTTGTAGTTTGTAGTTTGAGAAATATAATCAAGAGACTAAGGACAGGTTAAATAACAGGTCGCGACTACAATCTGCAATCTATACGAACATTGCACAATGATTTAAATTCGATAGATTTCTTTAAGTTTCAAGTGAGGCAAAAGTGAAATATCATTTTGAATACTGGATTAAAATAGAGAAATATTTGTAATTTGTATGCACGCGTTCTAACTAAAGTCTAGTGTCTAGAATCTAGAATCTAGTGTCTCGTGTATTGGTTTCTTCTGATTCGTGTGAAGTTTGAGGGTTTGGAGAATGAATGGTTTATTTTCTCCGTCTCTGTTGTAATTAACAAGAGAATTATAGGAGAGCTATAGAATTTTGTTGCTTTCTCTTTTCCTACTAAATCTACTCTTGATATATTTTGCTGCAAGTTTTCTGTATTTATCCTTGATCCTTGATTTCATGCAAGCTAGTGGAAAACTACTGGATAACTGTGACTTGTCACATTTGACCATTAACCACACACCACCATCAAACATCAACCAACATCCACATCAAAACTAGGAATTTTGTCCTCAGTACTGAATACATAATACAAACAAACATGAGACACGAGATATGAGACAGTATAATATAGTATATAGTGACTAAATACTAAATACGTGGTTGACTAAACTAAACTAAACTTGTGTCTACAAATATCAAGAGAAAGTGAAAGCGAAAGTAAAAGTAAATGAAAACGAGTATACTTTGACTGTGCTTATGTAGTGTGTAGTTTGTAGTTCGTAGCTGATTGAGAAAATAAATAAATAAATGAAAACCAGTCAGTCCCTCTTTCTCTTTCTATTTTAATTTATAGAGTTCCGAGTAACCAAATTCACTCCAGACAGACATGTATACAAAGAGAGAGAGCAGAGACAGAAGGACACTAGAGTGTAAATGAAAGTAAAAGTGGAACTGAAAACGCGAGTAATTGTGTGTTGTGTGCACTGGATATTGAAGAGCATATCGACATATCGATGCTGTTCTTTGTATGCACGGTATGTACATTGTACATGTAAAGGATTTTTAGTATCAAAGGAGGGCAGAGAAACGTCACTCAATTTGAATTACATCTACACCTCACGTGAAAGGTCTTTTATCTAAAAGGGAGAGAGAGAGAGAGAGAGAGAATCAAGAATCGAGAGTGAGTGGAAGAGTGGAAATAAGAATCAGTGAAAGCGATTGCTTTCTTTCTTTCCAACTTTCTCTTTTCTCTCCAGTTGCACACAGTCACTAGTCACTTTATGTCTAGCTTGTAGATTCCAGATTCTAGAATCTAGATGTATTTTGTATATTGTACA